>OMLM01014222.1:23444-33842 GCA_900302695.1 Helostoma temminkii | reverse complement strand
ATCAAAACAAAAACCATCTCAAGGCATGCATGTTTATGGAATTATGTGGAAAACATAAACAACTCTATAAAATTATATAGAGAACCTAGCACATTACCCTTTGACCAGCACCAGGCTCCTCCAGCAGAAACAGGCTCAAACAGCAGATAAAAAGCACTGGGCAGGTTGGCAGGGCCAGTAGCTACACACTGGAAACATGCTAAAAGTTACAAACAGAGGGAGACAGAGCACAACTGGGGCGAAAGAGGCAAAGTTAAGAGAGAAGGAGAGGACAGGAGCTCAGTATATCAAGGGAGATTCCTTAGCAGTGTAAGTCTATAGCAGCATAACCAAGAGATGGTTCAGAGTGACCTGATACAGCTTTGACTCTAAGCTTTATCAAAAAAAAAAAAAACAACAAACATTTTAAGCTGAACTGGTTCCACAGGAGAGGAGCTTGATAGCTCAAGTCTCTGCTTCCCATCCTATATTTGGAAACTCTTGGAACCACAAATAGGCCTGCACTCTGAGAATAAAGATCCTACTAGGATAATATACTGTGACATCTCTAAGATATAAAATTATTCAAAACATCCAGTGGTCCTGCATGCCACTTTGAATGTGACTGGATAGTTGTCCTGTTAACCCCAACCGGTCCAGGTAGATGTCCGCTCACCCTGAGCCTGATTATGCTGGATGTTTCTTCCATTAAAGAGGGTTTTCTCTCTTTACTGTTGCCTAGTGCTTGCTCGAAGGGGTTTTCTATATAATTCTATGTAGTTGTATTGTTAAATTGAAAATGAAGAGCAACTTTGTACTGATTTGTCTGACTTTTCCTGATTTTTCTGTAATGTTCAAACATTTAATTTGTATAATACTTTGTTTTATGGACACATTTTATGACACTACCGTCTGACTTTGTATTTACCGCTAATTAACAAATAAATGTAACAGCTACCTGCTAAACATCAGCATGTTAGTGTTTATTGCTGAATATATACGGTATATTATGCAGCTTTAAATGTTATCATGGCATTAAGGGACCATAGATGTGGGTTAGTAGAGCTCTACTGCATCTTGTCAGCTCAGTACACAGTTGTCACATGCTCTACCTTTTTCATCATGGTGAGAACTTTGGGTTATAATGAAGAGTTTAATTAACAGTAGTCACTGGTTTAAAATGAGAAATGTCTGGGTTGTTTTTTTTTTACCACACATCCAAAGCAGTCTATATACAACACAACACCACCAGTGATGACATGTGCTGTCATGTAACTACTGCAATAGACCACCGGGATGCTTTATAACACATACACATGTGTTACACTGAAGCATAAATATGTATGTAATAACAACTGAGTTAATATAATAATATTCAAATTTGCTGTTTAATTGTAGACTGTTATTCTTTTAATGGCTTTAAAAGAACAAAATTGATCTTTAGGAACATACTTGATGGTAAACTTAAATTTATGTCTCAGCAAACTGAGAGAAAACCATGGTCTGGATAGATTTACATAAACAAAAGGATTCTATCAAAATGTTTCAGAAGTTGACAGCTGTCAGACACATGAAACATCCACTACAACATGAAAAAAGTGTTGATAGATGTGATATCAAAAAGTCCAAAAAACACCTTTCATTTTATACTGTGGCTAAATGCTTTCCAAGTTAAATCCAATTTCCAATATTAAGATTAGATAAGATAACTCCAACACTGAATAACATTTCAGTCTGAATGTATTAAAATATGCATTATTTCAATTCAGTTTATTTATATAGAGCCAAATCATAGCAAACGTAATCTCAAAGCACTTAGATCTTATATAATATAACAATATAACTACATAGAGTTATGTAGAAAAGCACCTGGGCACAGTGGAAGAGAAGACTCCTTTGAAAAAAAGAAACCTCCAGCAGAACCAGGCTCAGGATGGGCGGCCATCTGCCTTGACAAGTTGGGGTGAGTGGAAAAGGAGAGAGAAAAAACAACAGGCCACAAAGAAATTAGGAACAACAACAAGCAGCAGGAAAAACACTGGGCAACTGTACTTTAGCAACATACAGCTCTCGGGTGATACCAGCAGAAAGGTAGAGAGGGAGGGAGAAAGAGTGGAAGAGAGAAAAAAAGATAGAAAGTGCAGCTTTGTGATGCATATTTAAATGTGGAAATGTGGAAAACCAAACAAATCACACATTTACTGATGGAATGTTGCTTTTAGCTCTTTCAGGAATAATGATAATGAAACAAAGGCAATGAAACCCCTACATTGTCATTACATATGATAATAATAACCACTTTGGATACAGATACAGTAAAGTAAAAGAGGGACAGCTTTAGAAAAATAATGTGTTTAAGTCCATGTGTTTATTAACCTGTAATCAATATCATTATCGTTCTCCATGAGCTGTTCCATTATTCAGATAAAAATTAAATGTCAGGAGTCACTGAGGATTGCCTTAATTTCATACTAAGAGAAGGACCATGGAAGATTACATTAACACAAAGGAGGAAGGGAGAAAACAGGATATGAATACAATGATAGACTGGTATTGATATGATAAAAAGCAAATAAAGAAATAAAATGTTTGTGAGGAATGAGTTTAGGATTGAAATCTGGAAATCTGGTCTTCAAACAGGATCAAGGCTTGATTGAAATTGATTATGGATTAAGTGATGTAGCATACAGATTTACAGAATTCTTTAGGTAACCTCATCACGTCTCTCAATGACAACTAAAATTGTTTGCATAGAGAACTGAACAGAAAATGTCTTTTTAATGTGTAACTTCTCTTCACAGAAAGTATCTTTATATCATTTCACAGAACAGCAGAAAGCTGTCATCATTAATATCTTTCCGAGCAAACATTTTCTAGCACAACTGTCAAGGTGCATGGATAAGGAAAAAACACATTTATAAAGTATCCAGCAACACTCACAGATTATTGAACGTTGGTCTTGGAATTAGTTTATTGTTTGTTCGCCGATGTAAATTGACCTTGTCACCCAAGTATTGTTATTTGCTGCTGATTAATCATCAATAAGATAAACTCTGCGTGTGCAACATGTTGAGTGATAAACAGGTGATCAGCTGGGAAAGAAGGTTATAATGAGAGTGAACACTGGACTCAGTCAGGTGGCCAGAAATGTTAAGATGTTTCTCACAGCAGACATTTGATCATGTCAGGAGACGTGTGACTGTTGATAAAGGCTCTGCCCCGTTGACACGTCCCAGTGTGCTATGAACCAGTGCAGCACTGTAGCACCAATCTAAATCCAAAGCAGCTAAATTAGACCCAGTCATCATTAATTAAAGTTGTCTATGCTCCCCAGGTTTAGTGGTTTGAATTCCAGTTCTTCCTGGTTACATGTGACAATGTTCAGAAACCCTGTAGGAGTCTGTGGCTGTTTCCCTTCCCTTGGTCACATAATGTTGGGATGCAATAGAATAGTAGATTCCCAGAAGGGATCAATGAAGCATGTTATTATTATTAACATTATCTGGGATAAAAAGTGTGTAAACAGACATTTATAACCACTGTCTAGATGTCTAGTACCTGTGGTAATTATAAGAAATATAACATATTAATGAGTCATTGAAACACTGGACTTAAGCACAGAAGAGTATTACTTCCTGTTTCAGACCAATGATCAACATGTTCCTTTAAACTTGACCATGATTGTCCTGACAACAAAGATCCTCTAACAAAAACCTAACCAGCACGTTCTTCTGCTTTGCATCATAAAAGGAACACAGCCAAAATCAAAGTGTTGAAATCTCAGAGTTGAAATTTTCAGAATTGATTTCAACTCTCTTTTGTTCAGAGTTGATCGCACCAGTGAAAGTTAGAAATGTAATTAGACCCCACCCAATTATTTTAGGACTTGTCAGCACCATAATCCAAGTGTCATGTCATGGGGGGTGACAGCTTAATAAAGCAAGACTGTCAATGTCTGGCATTACTTTACTTACAGATTGTGTTTCATGGGAACAGGAGGATAAGTTCACTAGCAGATTGAACATTTTAACTCTTAATCCAGCGTAACAAGTAAACATTTAGTGTATTTATCATTTGTTGTGGTGTTAGAATTTTACACTGTAAGAATTAAAAGTAACCCGAAATAACTCTTTCAAAAGTGTTAATTTAACACTTTTCCAGTGGTTCCCACATAAACACTGGCTGAATGTTAATTTTAACTCTGAGAGTGTTAAATTTGCATTGTCACATTTGAAGTGAATAGTTTTTCATGATTTTAACAGCTTATCTGTGGCATATCTCCTGCTGCCAGAAGATCACCACTAGAGGATAGGGACAGAGAATGCAATCAAATGTTGTATGAATGTCCTGTAATATATGATATCCTGTAGTTGAATTAAAATCTGCTTCATACTATTAGCCTGTAAATTACTGTGGATTTTCTTGGTGTTCATTCACAAGGGAGCGCGAGATAAGGAGAAGAATCTTTTGAGACTTTGGGACCACTATAGCTTGCAGTCTAAATGCCTGCTAACTTCATACCACCTTTCTGGATTAAAGTTATATCAAGTGGGTTATATTAACTGACTCTCATAAATGAAAGCTTTCTTTGCAGGATTAGGATGCAGATTTGGCACATTCGTTAATGGAATGGTTATCGGCCACAATCATTATACTGATGAAAATTTAGAGCTTGATTGGATATTAGTAAAAAGCCACCGCTGTTACAGTGCGCCCACATTAAGGACACGAAGTAATGTAGTTTCACCAGGGACGGGCCAGGCTTGCTAATGGAAGGGGATCAGGACTGCATTTGTTGGTCCTCTGGCAATAAGACTGGTCTGTAGCACGGTAAAACCAATCAGGACAGGACATATCTAAGCTCCATAAACTTTTGCACATTTAATATGGCTTAGTCATTGATGTTCATTAAACTATAAAATTAAGCACATTAAAAAAATAACACGATGTGTAAAGGAATAATTTGACTAAAATAAAATGTCCACAAAGGTCAGTGCTGAACTTTAAGGAGTTCACGTAGGAATGCTACAATGTCAGTAGATGCATGGCTTACTCCTTGAAATTAATTCTCGTGTTTACCTTACAGTAATCACTGCTTTTAATCATGTATAGGATGTGCCCAAGTGGACTCACTTTTGTGAATTAGATTGGCAGCCCATCCTGTCCCCTGTTAAAACTAACAGGGGTGTATACAACAACATTAAGACCTTTGTGACAACGGATTTCAACAATTACATTTTTGTTGGAGGTAATATGAGCTACATAAGTGAATAATATCTGTAGTGTGTACACCTTGCCGAGTCATTTTCCAAGGTGCCCCTTTAACTTCTTTGTAGCTGCTTTAATGTTCGGATCATTTCCTGCACTTCTCTTCTTTTTGTGTAATGAGGAAGTGGTTACGTGGTATGTCCTTTACAAGAAGTAACTTAATTAGAAAAAAAATTACTGGCATAGTTTTAGACCATGGGTGCCTAATCAACTTTGTGTGTTTAGTTCGCACGGACACTTCCTGCCTTTGCCTTAAGCCAGTGCATTTCAGCTGATGGAAACTAAAGCAGGAAGTGAGGCGCCAACTCTAGAGGGATCAGACAGACACACAACCCCTCCTCATGGATAACTAAATACTGAACACAAATTATCATAGAAATAATGTTTGTATCAATATATTTAAGTTTTTTTTCCTTTCCTAGAAAAGTGAGAAATTGAAATATGTATAAATATAAATGTCATAGTTGCACCCGTAATCCTTGTTCCTCTTGTCGTGCGCATACGTGTGCACTGTCCACACTGTCTTTCAGTGTCTGAAATGCCAAATGTCACTAGAAGTTTGTGCTGACATACTCAACTTACCCTTTCTATCCCAGCAGATTATGTTCTTGTAACTGTTTGTGAGTCAGCCTTCAGTTGGTTCAGCCCTCTCTCTTTCTGTCTGTCCTGTTCAGCTCCGCAAACACTTGTGTTGATGAATCTGCCGTGTTCTGTCTGCAAAACGAAAACAAAAACAAAAGTCTGGGCTCAAAGCAGCCTCCTGGAACAAACACCAATCAAGTGACCACCTGAAAAAAGCTTAAGGACTGAGCCTTCAAAAATAACATGTAATCCTATTGTTTGCTTGGTAGAGTGACACATGCTTATTGAATAAAGCACACGAATGTGAACAAAATCTACTTTTGTATTGTAATGTTATGTGACTAAAGGAAGGAAACAGCTACAACTGATGCTGACTCACAGTGTTTTTGTTTTTGAGCTCCACAGGGACGGCCACAGATTGTCTTATCACAGCTATTTGGTGTCATAATAATCACTGCCTGACATCTCCAGCCTTTAAGCCAGTTAGTGCAGATAACCCACCCTCATCCTCCATTTCATACATGCTTAGTCACCATAAGAGAGGGAGGCATGGAAAGATGAGGAACAAAAGAGGTGGAGATGAAGACAGAAGGAGAGATTGACTCAGGTACTAAGAGTCTGGTCTTGTCTGTGGTTTGCGTTAAAAACACTGATGTGAGTCCACACCCGGGTGGAGCATTATGAATAGCTACTGGAACGAAAATGGGTGATGAAAATCAGAGCAAAAAATTCTGAGGTGTGAAGTGATAAGGTACAACATGCATGTACGGGCTTGACAGCGCCTCAGTGGTGGCTGCATTTTTTCTTTTCTTAGTGTTAGTCCCTTTAACATGTCATTTTACAGGTTTAGTACCTTCCTTATGTCATTCATGTTGTTGTTAGTGAAAAGAAAATTCAGTAAGTAGTATTCGTATAGTTAAAGCTAGTATAATCAGCTTTTGCTAATAGTCATTTGCAAAACAAAACAGTAATCAACAACTTAACAGAACAAGTTTTTAAGAAGGCATAAATAATTACAAGCTTGACAAACTCCAAATTAATTTGTACTGTGTTGTATTATACCAATGGAAAGCCTGTTTGAAATGATTTTTTAAATTATTGTGTGGATTTGCTGTTCTACTCCACTGTTCAGTATCATACAAATTTAAAGTCTCACATTTTTCCTATGGAAATAACAAACTTCCACAAGAAAATTTAAAAATGGCTAAGAAAGGCTGTTAGTGATGACACATAATAACAAGATTTTTGTGTCATTGTGAGTGTGTACAGTAAATAGAGGAAGTGTTTACTCTATAAGATCACTCTACAAGATCATTTCTGGTAAAATTTACATAATTCATCCTCTGGGCAGCAAGAACGTCTGAACCAAAAGTTTATATTAATATTCCTAACACATTTCACTCACCAAACCTACCTCATGGTAGCTTTTTGTGCAATACTGCAAAGGATCTCTAAAATCTTTAAGAATCATCACCTGGGACCCTTTTAAAACACACGTCTAAAGAATATTATCAATTATTCCCCCCTGGTTCCTGCAGATGTGTTTTCACTGGATAAATGAAAATAGGTGACGACAAATACAGCACAATTCATCTCAGTAGTTTAGATTGAGATGTTTATCCAGTATCCAGTAGGTTTAACATGTAGAAGCCTGTTAAAGTACTGCATTCCAGACATAATTCAATCACACAATACCTGATATTCCTGTACATACGCAGTACAGAGACGCTGCTGTGTTATGCACAAGAACTGTGAAGGCCCATGTGTGAGTGTGAGCTTTACCAGTTGCACAGTCAAGAGGATGTAACAATCCAGTTCATGTAGACTGAACAGAATCTCTGTGAGACACACTGTACTGGAGATACAAACAGAATGAGACTCGAGCTGCTAAATAATTCCCTCTTACAGGTAAACAAAAAGAGAACAGATAAGCATCCACACTCCCAGCGGCAAACACATGTAGATATGAAATACAAGCACTGAGCATGTATTTAATTCCCCTTCTGTGGCAGACAGATGGCAAAAACGTGAGATGATGACAAAGTGTTTTCACAGCTGAAGGGAGGAGGTTTTAAAATATGAGAAGTGTTTGAGTCCTGCCTTGTTCCTCATAAAACACAGACTGCATTTGGAACTGATACAAAAACAAAAACACTCCATTGCAGTAACTTGAAATCCCAGATCCAACTCGTATCTCAGAATTAGCCTCCAGCAGAAGGTCTATTAAAGGGCTCTGAGGACAAATCCCTGTGTATATTTACCACTGAGCATGTTTGACAGGTGGGCAGATTAAAGGAGCACCCACCTACTCCTAATCCCCACAGTAACAGTTTGATGTAGATAAGCTCAGGCTTAGGCTGTCTCCTGATAAGTCTAAGCCAAATCCAACTCAGGTTTAGACTATGGCTTTTGAGAAGGACCTGATAAAGCCAGCTTTTGAGGACTAGTGACATGGTATTAGACCTGTCATTCACAGAAAAGAATGGTTCATGTCCGTGACAATGACTAGTGAGAGTGTTTCATATGCAGTTGATGGAGCAATCTAGTTCCTGATTGATGGGTTGCACTGTACAAAACACAACAATTACTGTGGTGGAAAATTAGAACTGGGTATGGTTCATTGAATTTGAAACCAGTTGGCGTTGATGACATTCATCAATCACTCGCTTAACAGATGCAGATAGATTAGCAATGTGAATAAGGATATCATTCAGTCTGTATTCGTGATCCAGTCATCTGTGGGAGTTCTGTGTGAAGCTACTCTGGTTTCCTCCCACCGTCCAAAGACATGCAGGTTAACCGCTGTGGTGTGCCTCGCAGCTTGTCCAGTGAAGCTGGGATCATCTTCAGTGACCCTGTGGAGAGATGGATGGCTGGATGGATTGATAGATGGATGGATGAATGGACTACTCATAAGAAAATATTTGAAAGGAAAAACTATTGGATTGCAATTGTCACCGCGCAGGCTATACATGAAAGTGTGGTGGTACTAACCTAGTATTCATAGTGTTAGTGAATAAAACACAATAGATGGTTTAAAAATCACTAAACCATATACATGATCAAGATGTCAAATGATATTACCAGACATGCAAATCAATACAGCAATCTGGCAACAACAAGGATTAATCTCTACACTGTAGCTACAGTAACAAGTCACTCCCTATTCACTTTTTTGCAATTCACTTCACAATGTACACTCAGCAGTCCATTCAGTAGTGAGCAGCAAACTGAGTTTTAGGACACTTGCTAATCATTGTCATATTGCATATTGCGTCCCACTACGGTACAATGTTCACTAACATCCTGACATTTGTTAATCTGTGCTAAACATCATGTACAGCTGAGGTTGTTGGGAATGTAGTTAATTTGACAGGTATTTGTAGCCTATATTTAAATTATTTTAACAATAACAATAACAATAGTTTTTTTTAAGTCACAAGTTTTGTGATGATTACTGGGGTTCACCAAAGTAATTAAAATTCTTTCATAGAGAGATATGAGTGTTTATGACTTTTAACAGAAAAGAGTCATATACATGCACGCGTATCATATAAAACACTAAAATAGGTGTGTGCCAGCAACAAAACACACACAGATCACGCAGATGATTTAAATGTTAATCTAAAACATTCTACATGGGTTTATACCACTAGAATACATTAGATTTTGTTGTCAAACCTACTGTAAATCAGAATCTGATCTGAATGTTGGGGTGTTGCTGGGAAAGTAATTGCTCACACTTCCTCTGGGAAAGTCAATCTGAATTGTCCTCCCAGTTACCTAAGTGAAGTAAAAGACAAGGAAGTTGGAGAATTACTGTGCTGAATGTTGGCGTTTCTAAATGGGGCAGTGGTGAATGTTGCACATGTTTGTTAGTGACACTTTAAACAGAACTAGATCAAGGTTTATCTTCTTCTCCAACAGGCAGCATGTGGACAAGGTTCACTGTTTAAACTCTAATCAAGGCCTTTAACCTCTGAAGTACATATAAGTTAATACTGCTGCCTTTTCCATTTTTATTCTGAGCATGTTTCACGTGTACAGTGTGTGAATGTGTGGTCTGAGTGAGACAGCAGGCCCTCAGTTGAAAATCAGAAGAGACGAAAACACAGTCAAGAAGCTTAGAGGATTACAGAGTTGTGGTGTCTTTACACAAAATGTAACGTTTATATTTGATCAGCAGACCTTAAAGAAAGCAGCTGCAAAATGGCAAAGGTGGCCTGGTGCTTCATTTTACACACAGATGCACTGCTGAACAAATAAAAGACAAGTAAAGTAAAAAAAACCAACTCAGATAAACTTAACTCTTTGCTATGGTACACCTAAAAGTGTTTTTTTATTATTTTGAGACATTTTTATGTTTCCTCACCACAGACTTTTTAAATGTGCTGTTTATAAGCACAGAAATGTTGGATAGTTGTCTGAAAATGAAAATTATATGTGTTTTTAGTACTTGTATACACACTGCCCAAAAATAAAGTTGTCTCTTTAACGGTCAACAAACCTTTTTTCTACCCCAAAACAGACAAAATACATTGATGCTTGGGAGGTTTTACGGACAATTAT
>OMLM01014222.1:0-23424 GCA_900302695.1 Helostoma temminkii | reverse complement strand
AATTAGAAAATAATCTGATAAATTGATAATGACAGTCATCACTGTTTACTGCCCTACTTGGCTCACTCTCTGAAAATCATGCACTGACCTTAATTTTGACAGCCAACAAAAACACACTCACACCTCACTGTGTTTGTGCTTTGTGTATGTGTGTGTGTGACACACTCACTACCCCCCTCTTTACTTTCCCTTTATAGTGGGGGGATTAGGTAGTTAATCCTGTAGATCTCAGAGAAAAAGCCACTCCTGATGCCACAAAGGATTTCACTCAGTCCACCAGAGAGAGGACAGACCTGCTGCCGATATGCATCTCGACCTCTGACGGAAACAAGGCCCACGCACACATATACACACAAGCACAATTCTCCAAGGACAGGATGTTATATTACATATGTATTGGATGATGCTATAAATAACCTCAGAGCCATTATGAACTAATATTATCGGACTGTCACATCTTCATCCAGCTGTTTCCTATAATCCTTACTACATGCTATTTAATATAAACTTAATGCTGTAGAACGAAACCTTTATTTTGCCCCCAAATCTTTCAAGCTGCTTAACAAAAACAGTTCTGTTGTTTTTGCCCTGAAAATCATTCTTCGTTCATGACAGTACCTGCAATCCTATTTACTGATTGGCTAATTTATTGATTAAGTCATAACAGGACCCACAGCTTTGTCCTTTTATCTTGGTTTGTGGCTGCAAATATACCTGTAAAGGTGAATTAAATCCAGATGTAACAGAACAGTTCTGCAAGTGAGCCCTACCTTTGAGCGTCTCTTTTCACATATTTTATTATGTGCTTGATTAATTCATTGAAACAAAGGCAGTGAAAGTTTATAATTCTTGTGTTTGGTTGAAGTGTAGCATATATATATTAACAGCAGGCTGTCATAGATTACATATGTTGAATTTCCTCTACATATGTTTGTCCATAATCTTTCTTCTCTGTGTGTCTCTGTGTTTAATGAGGACTCCGCCTCCCTGATTGTTTCCCAGGAGGTGTGTGCAGTTATTCCTCCAAGAAATGTCTTTCCCACATGACTCCCACTACTTGCAGCACTTACTGGGCTGTTCCACTTCCCAGTATGGGGACTGCCGCCATGTTCTTAAAGTGGCTTCATCAAGCAGAAAACACGGGAACACTAAATCCGGATGCAAAGCGTTTACGACTTCAAAATAAAATAAAATACCAAAAACAAACAAAACAAAACCAACCAAACAAACAAACAAACAAAAACATTTTTATACATACATACATTTTCCAATATCATTACATTGCAAATGCAAGAGTAATGCCTTACATATGCATTTATTTAGTGTACAAGAACAATGTCTGCCTGACTTATAGCTTTGCCTAAAGTCATAATGTACTAGGTGTATTATTAATATATTAATTGTGTTATTGTGTTATTTTGTATTAACATTCTGAAAATGCAAGGTAACTAACTACAGTTACATTTTGGTCCGAGCTGCTGTAATGGAGAGGTGCAAAACTAATTGATGCAGGGATTATAACACATAGTATACTAGAATAAATTCTAGATAATCTGTGCTTTTACTTTTTGTATTTTCAGTAGATCTCAATATTTCCGTGCTTTTACTAAAGTGTGATTTTGACTCATATGTGTAGCTGTATTTTGTATAGTATATTTACAGTGTGGTATTGCTTACTTTTACTTCAGTAAAACATTTTAGCTTCTGTCCTCCATTTCTATATGTGTGTATTTACTGTATATCATTACGTTTGATGAGGTAAAAGTGGAATTTCCGTCTGAAATGTATATAGCAATGGGTATACTGAATTAATAGTACTATTGTTAACAAGCGTGGACAAGAAACGAACGTTGGTTTTATTGTGAAAGGTGTAACAGGAAGTGCTTCGTCCTCTTCCGTTACTAGCTTACCGTTAGAGCCGAGGCAGGATGACAGCTGAGCGGATCGAAGAGGTACGGCAGCGCAGTCTGAAACACTAACCACAATAACTACAAACTCACCTTCTAAAAATAAGGACCGACACATTTCGCGGTGTAACTTTTTTTTGTACCAAACCGTGGACGTGTTAGGGCTCATCGGAGGACGGTAACCGTTAACCTTGCGGATATTTTTTTTGTTCTTTTTTCACCAAGGGAGAAAAAGGTCCGTGTCCGGATGTGCCAGCGGTGTTGGGTTTTCGCATGGCGTAGGCATCTTTTCTAAAGCAGGATATTTTGATGTTTGGAGGGTCGAGGGAGACCCTCGGGTCAACAGCTCAGCCTTTTAACATCAACTCCACTTAAATTAACCGATTTGTAGTGGGGAATGATCAAAGAAATGATTGTGCAATAGAGAGGAAGAAGCCTAACACGTCTTGACTACCTCAGTGTTGACTGTGGACAGAGCAAGTCACCGGGGACGAATTGCGCTTTTGTTTCCTGCCCGAAAACCCCAACAACGACGCGTTTTCCCGCACATTGCGAGGTTTTTCACGAGGGATACGAATAGGGAATATTTGACTCCTCTTCTTGTGTGTGTGTGTGTGAGTGTGAAACTACGTGAACCCCTCCGAGGACCGGGAAAACCTTCGCGATGACGAGCAGCACCCCAGCGGACATGGTGAGACAACTTAGCCCCTCAGTCAACTTACAGCTGTACCGTTTACATGTGTCCCCACACAGGGTCAACAACAAACCTGCATCAGTCAGAGCTGAGAGTATGATTCAAGGGTTTTTACTTCCTGGTTTCACAAGTTCTGCAAAGTGTTGAAAGCTGTGTGGGCCCAGTATGTCTGAGGATATGAGCCTTACATCTTAGTTTTCATCAGTTATTGGTTTCTCTGTGGTGTGAAACTATGAGTTAAGTATGACACCATGATCTAGGCTGTGAAATGTGATGATGACTTGCTGCTTTGCTGTTGTTTCAGTCCTGAATACAGTTGTTTTAAGGTTTGATATGTTTATGTTGGAGTTCAAGATCTGTCTGCCCATTTCTTATACAGTTCAGCCCTTCACTGATGCCTACTATTATTATATGTTTGACATTTAGTGGCCCTACAGCCTCCCAGACAGCAAGACTGTATAGAGAGTCCAAGACTTTACACTATACTTCTCCTGTTGGTTTGAGTAACCTGTGATGTGGACCTTTAATCTGTGGTCATTTTAAAGCGACTTTACTTCCACCCCATCAAGATATTATCCGCCAACTTCTTTTACACTAGCTTACTGACTGTGGTGTGTATTATGAAGTCTCATAATAAAGATTTACTGTAGCCTCTTGTAGGGTAGGCTATTCCACAGATTAAAAGGCACATAAAATTCATTTTACTCAGTCGCAGACATGATATGTCCCCTCCGTCTGGCAGTTTTATGTCTGTCTTCTTTGCTGCTAGTGTGCGGTGGCTCTAAGAATACCTCCAGGTCTATGTATAGAAAGGATAAACCACGTAATGTGCCCCTCCATGTAGAGATCAGCTATCCCAGCTGTGCCTGTACTCCTGCCCGTCCAAGTTCAGCTGATCCCCTCAACAGCAGGTCTGATATGTTGGCAGGCTGTCGGGATAATATTATGATGAAGTTAGAGGTGAGTCAGCTTCTATGGTCCAGTCAAAGCTAATGCTTTCAACTGTAGTACATTGCAAGGAATTTCCATGGATTATGGAGATAATCACGAGTTTCTGACCTGTTATGACCTGTAGCTAAATCCTCACGAATCCTAAAGATTTTTCATAGAAGTTAGTATCTGTATGGTTGGATGAGGCCTCATAGGAACTTTGAGTGCAGAGTGGGTCAGTGTGAGCTGTGTTTACCTAGGAGGTGTTGCCATATTGAAAAAGTACCTGTATTGTTGAGTTCCAGAGCAAAACAAATCCCTCATGGAATTGTTTTTTCTCTTTCTCTGTTTAGTCTCTTCCGCTGGTGACGTATACAAGCATTCAGCACTGTAAACAAACATGGTGGACTGGCTTTAGCGTTCGGAAGTCAGTTAAACAAATGAAAACAGGACGGTGCACAAGACTGATCTGGGTTCAGCCGCGCTTTGTTGGAAAAATTGACCACGTGTGTTTGGCTTCGGCCTTGCGTCAATGCTATTGTGTGACCTGTAGCACTGCGATGTGTTTGCAAAACAACAGCGGTTTATTAATTCATTGTTGCTGAATTTTAAAGTAATATTGATGTTTTTCTCCATTCTGTTGTCTTTTTGCTGCAGCTTGTGGATGTGTACTAGACCAAAATGAGTGAGGTCAGTGTAGATGAATGTCACAGAGCAGTGACAAAATTTTCACCCTAAAGTCCTTCAGCGAAGCAGAATGACTATGGTTTAGGTTTGATTATTATTTAATGTTTATTAACGTCACTTCTTTCTTATGTGGAAGTTGTTACCAACACCTAAAGTTGTTTTTAGCATAGTCATACAAGTATGTAAATAACATGTTGTTTATTACACAAAGCAGTTGAAAAAGCTTGTGTCACTTAGCAGGGTGGAAAATAACAGCACATTCAAACTAACCTACCAAACTGCTTAAGAACTGTATTAAGATTTGATAAAATGCTATTGAACTCCATCCCAAATGCTGAATTCATATTTCTTCTGATACTCTACTTGAATATTAGAGTTATAGATCAGATGAGAATTTCCCTGCGGGGGAACGATCACATTATTATTGCACCATTTTCCACCACTGTCGGACATAAACCTAATTTCTCAAGAGTAAAGTAATAATATTTTAAAGTGTGGTTTGTTCAGGTTAGAGCTGCTATGCTCAGTCTCGTCTTATTAACATACCTGCAGCAAAAACATAAGGGTCAAACTCTGCACATTAGTGAGACTTTCAGGTTCTGTGCCAGTGTAACTCTTCAGAAGAGTTGCTTCCTTTTGTGGCGTAGCTCAGTCTATACATCAGACTAGCTTCTTGTTTTCCACATGGATATTTGGGGGAAATCAGTTATTTATATTTAATTCATCCTGTGTGGTTAAAATTAGCTACCAAGGCACATCCTCTCCTAATTTTCCCAATTTTCCCCCAACTCTCTCTCAGTGTGGGGAGAGAGCAAGTGTATGCACACATTTATAAAGGTTGTATAGAGTAGGAGTGAGAGTAGGAGGAGAGGAGATTGCTGGTGCCAAACATTGTGGGTGAATGAACCTGAGAGAAAGAAAAGGAGAAGGAACAGTCATACCTCTCGAGAATGGAGGATGGGATTTTTTCAAAAGGAGAAAAAGAGGTGGGGTGGAAGGATGGGGAGGGGGGAAATTACTTTTGCTTCAGGCATACCTCAGAAGTGCTGACAGGGTCGAAATGGTCCCCATAGCAACAACAGGACGCCAGGATCCGAGGTCAGGCTGCCCGTGTGTGTGTGTGTGAGTATACGGAGGGACTAGGTCGGGGTGCGCTGCAGGTATGTAACAATAGGTGGGTTTGTAACAGCGAGCAGACGAGAGACAGAGTAGTGCAGATTGAAGCAGGAGAAGAATAAAGCACCTGAGTTCAGATAAGCCCAAGTGAATGAATAAACTCCAGACAAGATTTCCCAGAGAGTGAATTTCAAACACAAGCGCTTTCAGTGTGTCCCAGCACAGCAGACACTGCAAATATCCAGCTACACACATAAATGCAAACAGAGGGAAGTGTATGAGGAACCTGTTTTATAGTAAGGGCTTCACAGGAATATGTATATGATAATGTTGGGTGATATGGCCAAAAATATCAGTTTGTTTTTTTATTGATAAGTGTTTTGATATGCTTTTATAATGATTAATGAGGAAACCGGTTTGACCTCTTTGAGGCAGGAGGAAGGAGTCAAACATATAAAATCAGAGCAGCTGTACCAGGTTGTTGTTAGTGCTAATAAGAAACTGTGACTCACAAAGTTGTGTGACAACATGACTGAACGTTATCAGCTCCAGAAACCACTGCTGCATCAGTGTCAGCTGAAGATGATGTGTACAGGAAAGTCAGTGATTACTGATTGCATTATGTTCACGAGGGATAATTATTCTGCAGCTAATCAGAAGTGGAACAGGTTTAGGTTTATAAGAGTTAATAAGTTGTTAACAAATGTATATTAATTCTTAAATAGTTTTTTAGCAGTTTAGTGGTGACATAATATTAACTGACTTATAATAAATGCACATATTTTAAGTAATATTAAAACCCATTATTTGCATCTTTCCTTATTAGAAGGTGATAACAGCACCACCGTGAGGTTTCAGATCTTTGTCGGAAGTACTGACACGTTTGGTCCTGATAAAATATGAAGGGTTACACACTGTTACCACATGTACACAGTCATACTCTATCAGTGTGTAGTATAACACCCCATCATTTGTGTAGTAATGAGTATGTGCTAACTTGAGTTGGAGGTGGTGATCACAGCCCTGAGTCAACCAGACCAGGAGGTACAACACAACGCATTAACCCTTTAGGTGAAGTTGTTTGCCTTGATTGATACTTTTCACTGTGTGCTAAAGGTAATAGTTTATACTGGTAAATAAACTCTGAGAATCTTAAAACTTGATAACTTAATTATCAATGTTGCAGTTCACAGACCTTCATCATTTATACGTTTAGTCAGACAATATCTTTACCGCATGAGGTCTTTAGTTCACTGACGTCTTCTATTATTGCTGTTTATTCAGTTGTCACAATAAATAGAAACAATTACATCCACGTATCAAGTTAATAACTTTCTTGGCTGACTCTGAAAACAAACCGCCAAGTAAAATGAAGTATTGCAGTATTTGTATTTTTCCAGATGTAAAGAGGTGTAACAGATACTTGAAAGCCAAGAATACAACAAGGCAACAAATGGTTGTTACACCATGGCTTATTTAGTCTTCACAGGTAGTACAAATTACAAGCTTTGTGTATTCACATGACCGTGTCCAATGACCGTGTCAGAGCTGGCCAGTCAATCAGTGCATATTTAATATTTCTGTTCATGAAGTTATTGTTCAGAATACCGTGTTTAAGTTTTACTATAACACTGTCGAATAAAGCGAGTTAGCTCTGCTACTCTGTGTGTGGCTAATTATAATTTTGGTGCTTTGAAAGCTGTTATAGTTCATTCCCGCATTGTTAAGAGTCCCTCGGGGCTCACAGAAACACAGGCTCACACACAAAGGAGTCAAAGGTTAGGGACAGAGGTCAGCAGTGTGTCGGCCGTGCATGAAAGAACAATGGGTGGGGAATCCTAGCTGGTGAAAACGACCCTCTCGTTCCTCTTCCCACTTGAGCTTAGCTCAGCATCTATGACAGAGAGAAGTCTGCAGGCGTTCTTCAGCCACAGGCAGGAGCTGCCGACAGGGCTTTGATTGATACATTCAGAGGGAGAGAGGATGCTATTGGGTTCTGACAGTGCCAGTTGGATGAAGCATGTCGGCGAATATGTGTGGTACTGATGCCATGTATTGTGAGTCTGAGTCATAGATCAAGGTTACATCATCCCGTCTGGTTGCGGGAGTTGATTTATCGACTGTGACATTGTCACGTGTAGGCCTTGGAGCGCAACGAAAACTTCTGACGGCTTTTCTGAAGGTGTTGAATTTGATTCACATTAATTTCAGAACATATCGACTTAATAGTTGAAACGCTTACAGATTCAATACATCACCATGGTGGTGCCACTGATAATACAGGAGAACTGAATTGAATTGAATATTTATTGGTGCCAATAGAAAATTGGTAGCTGTTTATTTGGCCAGTTGGGAAGTACAGTATATTGAGAAGCTCCTATCCATTGATTGCTTATGTAACTGTTTGTTTGTATATGTGTTTGATCTTCATTGCTGCATGTGTCTGTGCATGTGCCACCTATGTGTTGTCCTCTATGAGTGATGACAGCCTGCTGCACTGAACGACGTACGTACAGTCCAGAGTGTGAGTATTTAGACAGTTTCATGTTTTTTGTTCTTCAAGGTTTGAGCTTGATTCCATTCATTCAGTGAGAAATTAAACATTAGAACTGTGTGGGAGAAGAAGCCCGTTCAACCTTCCTCACACACAGTTTGAATATTGATGTAAACCTACTCAAATTAAAGTGAGACGTGGCACTCCGGGTAGTATACAAATTAAATGGGCAGAAGCACAGAGCCCAAGGACGAATAGTAGTTGCACCTGTCAACATTCCACCTTTTTTCTTTTCTATGTTTCATTGTTTGTCTCTTCCAGTTGACAAATTATTCATTATTTGCTCTAAAGCTCCACATATCCTGTATTTAGGGTTGCTGCTGTATCCCAGTTTCACGGTATAAAAGCTGCCTGCCTGTCAGCCTCGGCACTGGGCCTTATGTGAACACATGCAGCAGCAGAGGAAACGGCAGAGAACAGTCTTCAGCTCCCGAAAAAGAAATAAAAATCAGCAGTGTGGCATTACTTTGGATCTCCCACAAACAAACGTTGGATTGTCTAACTTTAATCAACTGTCTTACAGCAATGTCTTAATTGAATGAAAAAGGTCTTAAAATGCGATAATGATAGTAATAAAAATAATGATACTGCATCACATGATACCTTGAAACTATGATTCTTTCCTGACATAGTTATCACACTCTACCTATATTGCAGTCATATAATGGAGTCACTGAATATAATCTTTGAACATGCACAGTGCAGTAACGGACAGTGTAAGTTTCGCGTGTTTCAGGGTAATCATAATCATAAAAGTGATACTATACTGTGTAAATAACAGCTTAACCTAGTTTATTTAGCTGTGCAAACAGCTAAAGCTAAGAGTCTAACTTTGAACCAAAGGACATCTAGATAGTTGTAACTGTATTTCTCATGATAATTTTGGGCATGAGATGCATTTTAAAACTCAAACTATAATAATCCTCCATATTAAATCTTCAGAAGGAATCCACTTATCAGATTTTGTCACAGGGTTGTTTGTTTGCATTTACGATCGGCCCTGCTAGAGGAATGAATAGTTAGGATCCAAGGCCTGTAAGATGTGTGCGTGATGGAAAACAGAATTATTCTTCTGAAGCTCCCTCTGTCTTTTCAGCAGTCAGTGTTGGCAGGTGTGGCTTTACTCAAGGTGAGGAATCCATCATGAGGAATGTTGAACTACTTCACTGTTCACTGCCATGATCCTAGTTTAACAGGAAACCTCTGGTTTATACTATTGAGTTAGGGGAAAAAGGAACTGTATGTCTTTGAACATCAGAAACATACAACAACTATTTTGCTGCTACTCCACATTCACAGTACTAATTACTGATTCACTGAGCACTTGTAAATCAGCTGAATTCTCTAATGTACATGCTGAACACTCAGCACCTCGGGACAGAAGTAAGATGAGGATACTCTTCTGCTTTTATGCCAAGTGTTAGCGTCAGAGCATGACATAAATGAGTGGGTGTGAGTGGGCGTAATATGCAAACTCTCATGTTGTTAACATTAAATAATATCAACCAGACTCTGCCTGCAGATCCTTTTGATGAATGTGTGTGTGTGTGTGCCTGCGTACATTTGGATGGAGAAACCAGCAAAAGCCCAACTCGTTCTTCCTGTTGAGTGTGATGCATTTGCTGTTGTCTCTGCCAGTGCAAAAACACCCACTCCAGTTCACTTTTGCTTCAGTCAACACCAGCACAAAACTAAGCTGCATCTAAGGCCATTAATTGCATGCAAAGTTGTTGTGCATGCTTTTTTTCTCTCAAACATTTAGTCTCTTGTGTAAGTAACTTTTTAAATGTTATTTCTATTTCTAGTCATTAGTCAGTGTCATTAACATTCAATAATCAGCCTTTTAGCTGCACTCGAAGCAATTTCCATCTGACAGGACACTGATATTACATATTTGCCTAGCCAGCACAGGCCATATGTGTGAATGAGTGTGTGCATCAGAGCAGTTACCTAGCAAGAATCCACTGTCCCTCTTCCTGATACATTTTTGGAACATTTCTAAATCAGCGTTTAAATCTGTTCTGATGTTCGAACATTGTGTGCCAGCACAGTCAGACAGTACTTGCAGAAGGAGTCACAGGGGCAGTGTGGAGACTCTTCATGTTCCAGACAGGTCACATATGAGACACGGCAGTCATCCAAAGGTCAAGCCTCATCAACTGGATGTTCCAACAGGATCAGCTGTACTCACATACTTGCCTTTAACCCAGGCATTGTTTACATTTCAAAATGTAAATGGCCCAAGAGGTTTTGTAGTTAAATTGAACACAGCTCTGGACACATTTTCACTATCTTTGTGGTATAATATCTGACAGGGACTGCAAATAATGATTGTTTCTGTTTATGCATTTATTGTTTCTGCTCATTGATTAATCTTATTCATTAATTATTTAGTCTTACAAATGCTGAAAAATTAAAGGTGCAGTGAGTAAGAATTAGAAACATTAAGGTAAGGCTGACTGGTTTACACGTTTAACGTTTTCTAACTGCATAAGGTGGTGCTTTTTTTTAATAGGATTATGATTTCCCTAAAACTAGATTTAAAATTTGCAATATATCACATTGCTGGCAGTACTGTAATATATCGTAATATAATTTTTAACTGCTATCCTGTGATACGAGTTGTATCACCAGATTGTTGCCAGAACACTTCCCTAATGAAAGGGGACTCGCTTCCTGTTTAAAAACGGCTCATTCTAAGCTAAAGAAACTGCAGTGATTTTTAGGTTAAGGTGATTTTTAATTATAATAAACATAACATAATTAAACATAATTAGAAGCTATATTCCTTTTATGAAACTAGAACCTTCAGCCTACACTGCACCTTTCAAATAACTCTCCTGCTTGTTTTACCTGCCCAAAACACAAGAGTAGGTGCATAAAGGAGAAGTTAACTATGGTAACTGCTAAGGTGCATTGATGGAGAAAGAAGTTAAAACTGCTCCTGTTAGCATCAGTCTCTGGTGATTGTTACATTATGTGGTACTGTCCTGTGCTTCTATTGAGGATATAATTTAAAGACAATGGCACTGGCAACTTCTTAGCAAGCGTAGGAGAGCAATGGTTGCTGGGTAACCACTCCAGAAACTTGTGTGTCATATCGTCAGCTAATAACCTCAGCCATCTTCAGGGGTTTACCAACGTGTGAACAGTCTGAGACACTTAACTGAAAGCTTTCAGCAAACTTCTGCAGATGATTTCGATACAAACACCGAAACGCTGTCAAGACTTTGTTGAACAGGATGTGACATTATGTAGGGTTGGAATTCACGAGCAGAAACAGTGGAACTATACAGCATGTGTACAGGAACTGTTTCTTGTTTGTTGCTGAAAGGTTATCTGCATATCAGAGGAATCAATAGGGAAATGGATGATAAAGAAGTTAATTTGCCTTTTGGCCGAGGTGAAAAAGGAGTTAAAGATCAACGAGGAGGGAGTAGTGTGTGTGTGTGTGTGTGTGTGTGTGAGAGTGTGTGAGAGTGTGTGAGAGAATGGAGCATTGATGTAGCATGGAGAGAGGGTATATTCGGCCTTCATGCTGTCTTGCACAAATTAGTCATTGCATGCATGTTGGATGCTGTGGAGCACTTGGACTATGAATATCTCTAATGATCCCAGCAGGGATGTGTGTGCCTGTTCTTATGTGAATGGGCTAGTAGTAATGAAGCATTGGACGTGACTGAGACTGAGGCCATTTCATTGTCCCTTTTTCTCAGTTTCTTGTAATGAGGAACCATTGGTTTGTGCTGAGGGAAGCTGCAGAATGTTGACTTGAAGAGCACGTCAGGGATTGACCTATTATAGTGTAGCTGAGTCACACAGGTTTGTGAAGTGGCTTCTCTGAGCCATAGTTCATTTGGCTAAAACCACAGTCAGGATCACAGCAACGACGTCTACCGAGTTTAGAATCAGTAATCTAGGCTAGTGGGTTCGAAAGCTTGTGGGTGAGCAAGGCTGGTACATTTTAGCTGTTTTAGCTGACTTCCATTTAGCTTGGCTTTGACTAGTTCAGCCAGCTTGTTTTTTTGCTGAATAAAGAGGGATGTATCTATGAAGTGCCCCTTTTTTTAACCTTATGAAAATTCTTTATTATACTTCTTGGCTGTAAACATCTTAATTATGGTCATGGTAACAGGCAGTAAAACCCAGTAAACAGCACCCATTGGCCATTTATATCATTTATATTCATGTTTATGTTTTTTTTCATCTAGGAGTGGAACAATGTTTGTTAAAAGGCTTGATTCAGTCCCCAGCCACCCCTTCCTCCTCCTCCTGCTCCTCGTCACTGCCCTGCTTCTTCCTGTTGCTTGTGTAACCTGTTGTCTCCACTGTCTGCGTTTTTCCTGTTGTGCACAGTACAAACAGAGCCGGTGGCTCATATCTCTAACCTCACTACAATGGAAAAACACAAAAACACAAAAACAAGCCTTACACACTGCAAACACAGGCAATCACACAATAAGTTAGTCTTGTTTTTGTTTTTACTTAATAATTCATGTAGATGATCGTTCCTATTTACTAATTACTAGAACTAGGCCATCATGTGGGCTCGGTAGTTCAAAGTGCATCATCTGTTAATTATTGAGGGCATAGTTTCTGCTGCAGTACAGTAATTTATTAATCTTAGTCTCATACTACAACACAGACTACTAAATGTACCAATTTCCAGGATTAAAACACTACAGGCATCACAGCAATATCATGTTTAGCAGGGGTTTTCTATATTTTATATTATATTGTACAGGATTATATGGTATTGTATCCATATAATCTCAAATCTTTACAGAACTCTGTACTACTTGTCAGAGAAAAGTGTGTGTGTGTGCACATGTATGGGAGTAATACCCCTGGTTCTTTCCAGTGCCATCTGCTAAATTCCAGCACAGAGGGCATTTTAGCTTGCCAGCAGTCTCTATCTGTGCCACCCCCTAGCCCACTCTCCCCCACCCACCCACACTCACATGTAGACACACATTTTCTCTTCCACACACACAGCATCATGTGAGTTCTGGCTGCAGGGCAGCGCTCTGTTCAGCAGGAGAAAGGGAAATGCAGCGGTGTGGATGTAAGTGCTGTCTCTGAGCCATTCCTCCTCTCAAATAGTAATAGTTTTGGTAGCTCAGTATGTGCAGTATTTAGCTGTTGTTTTTGAATGGGGTGAAAAATATAAAATAAACACTGGTAAGGATTTGAGGGACAGAATTAGATTTGCCATTCAGCCATCCTCTTCAACACTGGAGTGTTTTTGCTCAGTAAATGCCTGAAATCAACAAGCAATTGTTTTCTGTTAATTGACTTTAATTAATTAAGTAATCATTTCACCATTACTTTGTTTTGTCAGATGGCTTTTTTTAAATTAATTTCTGTGAATGCCGTGAATAGAAAAATTAATTAAATCAATGAATCTGTACGAATACTAGATGATTATAAACACTGAAAAGCGTGTCTTTGGAAAGGACATCCTGAAAGGTTGCAAATCAAGTTAATCCTGCTGCAGGGCATCAACTACACACCGCTGGGCGACCACCTAGGTAATATGATGAGGGCGGGTGTTTAAAGACAGAAGAAGAAAGAAGCAGAGAGACGGGGGACGGCAAAGGTCACCACGGAGTATGTGGTGCTCTTGGGAGGGGTGGTGGGGTGAGGTATCATGGGGATGCTTTACTTGCCTCCTGGGCTTTCACATAGCAGGGGTCAGGAAAGCACAGGGGAGGGAGTCACATTGCTGAAACAGTCAGTGATGGAAGTGAAGGAAAGCCAGAGGAGGAGGAGGAGGAGTGGACAGACAGGCCTGCTGCAGAGCAAATGGCAGGAAGAACGAAGCAAAGGACAGGAGATCCTTTCATCAAAGCCATTGTCAGGGATCATCAGCCCTCTGTGTGGTCTCTTCACACCAGCAGCATGCCCACATGTGGCATGTTGGCCTTTGGGTTTGGGTGTTAGCTGACAGCTGTTTTTACGAGTTCCTGAACAGAGAGAAAATAGACGGGAAGGTCGATTTTGGGAAACAGAGTAAAGAAAACAAGATATAATCCAGTTGCTAATTCAAGAGGGTTAAACACATTTAAAACTCCAACTGTGTTTTTGTATTTTTACCACAAAACAGTCATGAAAGATATCTTTATGAGACACTCATCTTGACATAATACTTAATTCTTAAAAAAGGTAAATATTTTCTAGGTACTTTTGTTTTGTTTTATAGTCAATCAGCCACAAAAGACCCTCGTCATTAGGGAAGGGTAAAGGACTTAAGTTCTAGAGTGAAAATGTTGATGTTTCTGAAGCTTTTTAGCTACACAACAAGCATATTTTACTCTCAATCACACAAAATGTATGTAGCTGGAACTGAACTTTCAAAAAGCTGCTGTTTCTTCTGCATTCACACATTATCTGGAGAAACACAGTGATCAATCCTTATCAGCTCCAGAGGTGCTTCCTTTGGCTATCTGTATTTCACTGTTTAGCACCTCAATCTCATCTCCTGCCTTGTGTTTCACCGCGAGAGAGGGACAGGCAGTCTAGACGCTGTCAGAGGAATAGAGACAGAGGAGAATCGATTGAAGCATACAAGAGCAATTTAACGTCTTGGCCAAGCGGCTTCAAAAGCTGAGCCTCAGCAGGCCCTCCAGCGAGCATCTTTTGTGTACATGCGAATATTTGTGCAATCATGCAAATGTGTGTGAATGTAAAACACCAAATAGTTAGTGGAAAGAAATAAGTGAACTAGAACTAAGTGTATTTTAAGTGCCTTGTTCACCTTCAAGCTTTCTCTTGTTTCCGCCCCTCTTTGACCTTCAACGCTCCCTCCTTGAATCCTCGTTGAGTCTCTCTGCGCTCCCTTTCGCACTTTCATTTCCTGCCTTTTGTCCCTCAGGTTTGTCTCAAGTGTCACCTATGGCAGCAGACTTTGCAATCAGCAACAGTATTAGCACTTTGTGTTTCTTTAGGTTTTCTGAGCTGCTGTAGATGCTTACAGACACTGAGAAGTGTCGTAGAAAGACACTAAACATTTTGGAAATTTTCAAGCCAAACAACAATTTCTGCTGAGCATTATTCTTTCTCTGTTTTCCATCCATCTTTCTTCCATCTTTCTTTAATTTTTTCCCTGTATAAAATCTTTTTAATGTTTGTGTGGATTGTGTACAAGTGGAAAATCTGAAGCATTTATCCTACAAATAAATGACCAGGAAGAGTTAAAGGTGCTCTCGAACACTGGTTTTAGTTCAACGTGACACACAGAGATGTGTGACGCATGATTCCAGCAACATGTTGGGATTAGGTTGTGTGATTTATTATGGAATTAATTGTGGTACATTACTTCTACATTAGACAGCATGTCAGTTACATTTTGTAATAATAATAATACCTGTGTTTACATATTAATTTATGTCTTGGTGAACAGTGGCATGTGGCTTCACATCTGTGGCTAGTATTTAACCCACACGGGTACATTGTACCTTCATTACAGTATGTGATGTGTTTTTAAATTTAAAAATAATACACTGCAGGCTGTAGAAGCTTGTAGAAGCAGGCTGTACTTTTGACCGAAGTTTGTTGTCCTAACCTGTACTCAATCCTGTTTTGCTGTGTGTGTTTGTATTTGTCTCAGTATTGTGCAAAGCTTAGTAATGACTCAGTGGCTGTAGATGAGGATCTGTTAAGACATACTGTATAACCCTAACACACACACACACAGGGCATCTAAATGCTAAATATAAAGCAGTTACTAGCAGTCCGTTATCTCGGTATAGCATAAAGACTTGAAAGAGACAAACAGATATGCATCTTGGCTCAGTCTAGTGTTAAAAAATACACTTACCAGTGCCTCTGAAGCGTGTTAATTTACATGCTATATCACACATTAGTGCTTGGCTAAACCAAAAGTGTCTGCCCAACAGAGATAAGAGTGCTGTCAGTAATCTCATCTCTCTTGTCAAGAAAGCAAATAAAGGAATCGCCTGAACTGTCAAACAGTTTTTTTAATGCTGGTACCACAGCTGTGAATCCGTGTCCTGCTCTCATAGTGTCCTGCACAACTTCTCACTTCTGCACCCATTGATTTTACCTAATCTACCTCATTCCATAACTAGCTAATATATAGCTTGTGCAGTATAATTTTGCAAAAAGCTTTATGCTTTTGCATGAATATTTATCTGCGCTTCACCAGGCTGACTAAACTGCAGCATGTAAAATGGTCTATCAGCTCCTGCACCATCATCTCCATAATGCTGCACAGTAATGGTGGATAAAGATCCCTTTGATCTCTCTCCTTCCACACACTGTCCCATCAGTATGTGGGTTGCCAGCGGGTACAGTGGTGTACTTCAGCTTTGGCATGGCTCACATTTAATTTGGCTCTAGGGTGTCGAACAGCCATTTTGAAGAGGCGAGACATAAAGTTGAAGGAGTGGCAGGAGGAAGCCATGCGAGGTAGACCTGTTTCAACCTCTTGTGACAGCTCTGCTCACAGAAAGGAAGTTACTGTGAGAACGTCTGATCAAAGGAACCTACCTGGCATCTGTCATGAGACAGTTATGCAGCCCTGGGTGTGTGTGTAAGTTTTCAGAGAAGAACTTACGAGGGAAGATGACAGCATGAAAATGAGCCCTACCTGAGCTCTACCTGTTTTTGAAGAGAGCAAAAGCACCCGATGGATTAAAGGGTTATCTGCATGTAAACAGGGAAAGGGAAGTGATGAAGACAGACGACACATAGCCGAGAGCTGTCAGGTAGAGTGCTGCTGAGAGCTGTGGAAACAGCTGATCGTGTTCCTGACAGGAAGGAGAAGGAGGAAAAAAAAAGAGGAGCAGACAGGATTCTGACTGCGATGAGGACGTCAGCATATCAAAGAATAGATCTTGTTTAATGACAGTATTAAAGGACAAGGGCTCGGAGAGAGATGTGAAGCATGATAGAGCAATTGACTAATGAGACATATGAGTAACAGTAGTGAGAGCAGCCGAAACCCAGAGTTGTTACTCCAGCAGTGAAAACCCCGCATTTCCAGTATACTAAAAGATATTAAGATATTAAAGTCTTCAATGTCAGTATATCATAATTATAGCATAAATTATATACTTTTAGTCTTTTGACTAGAGCTGTAAGTGGAATGTGCCTTTGTGCAATTAATCTGCCACAGAATATTAGATGCCTGTGAAGGAAAGAAATTCAACAGCGCTCTTAGACCTGTAATGTACCCATTAACTGCCTGTGCCACAGGATGTCAGAAAACTGCATCAGAAAGTGCATCTAAAGGTCTGTGGTGTTGGCTTTTACAGTCTCTTCTTCTGCAGCTACTCTCTGTAATGACAGATGGCCACAATCAACTACAACAGGAAGAAGGCCTTTGTTTTACACCCACTGAACAGGGTACGCAATTCATATAGAAAGAGAGGAAGGAGGAGGAATTTGGTTTCAGGAAATGTGTAAAAATCATTGTAATATTGAATATTTATTACTCTGTTGCAGTTTTGTAGACATTAAACCTGCAATAACCTATTTTTTGGCCACTCGGGCAGTGGAATCAAGTGGTTTCACAACACGGCGGTAAAAAGTAGTCATCACTTATTGATTAAGATGGTGTAGCATGACTAGTTAGTTGGCAAACACTTTCGAAGTTGTGTTTCTATCAATGCAATATTCCCTCTCCTTTTAGCTCAGTTTTGTTCTATACCAGCTCCTGGCATTATGTTCACCTGTGTTTGTGTCAGTTATTTCTAGCTGATAGCTGCAGTATTGAGAGCGCACCAAGGTAAAGATGCAGCCAAACAGCTAAACTCTGATGTGAACCTCGAAAAAATATTGATTATGGCCGCTTTAAGCTTTCAGGGGGCAGTGAATGTTAGAGCTTTGCCAGTGTATGGCAGTTTACCCAAGATATGTGACACGGCAGCAATTATAAATTTATTTTCTACAATCGCCTGTGGAGCTTTTGGGTAACCACCATTTTCCACAAAAGTTTAAAAGTTTGATTTTGCTGACTTTAGGCATTTGTTGAACCTCCAGATACCTCAATATGCAAATATAAACTTTAAATGAACTTGATTATAAAAGCTAGTGTTGCATTAACAGTTATGGGATGTTTTCTGAAATCAAGGTTGTTCTGCTGCTGGTTTTGTTGAGTTCAGCGTCCTCAATGACTGATGATGATCTCATTGTTTTATTTTACTGTGGTGATTATTTGTGAGCCCCTGCTAAGCCTGGTTGATCATAACAGAAACTAACGCCTAAGATTATTTGTACTGTCTCAGTCAGTGACGCACAGTGTTGTTTAAAGGAAATGTGTTTTGCTTGTTATAAGTCGTGATAAAACTTGATCCAATTTAAACTAAAGCTGATGTTTTTTGCGTTTTGCTTTGCTTCATGTAAAGTAGAAGCAACAACATCAGCTCTTGTTAAAGGAATCTGAAATGTTTAACACATAAAGAATAGCTTCATAGCTCCAATCTGTGCAATAATCAACTAAGTATACAAACGTAATTCGAGAGAGAATGAGCAAATCTCAGTTGGTGAACACTGTTTACAAGTACAAAACTAACGTAATGTGATGTTAAATCAACCAATAGCTTTTTAATTAACAGGGTTTTTCGATGTGTATCTATAAAGTGGCTACATTTGAATTGTCTGTCATGTTTTGAAGCTGCTTTAGATGATAATATTATTAGATTATCCTTTGTGCTAATATTGACTCATGCAACAAGAACTCAAAATGAATGGACTTGTGGAATAAAATCACACTGTGTCCAGTGCTTGGTGTCTACAAGAATATAGTAATATATATTTTTAGAGACAAGCTCCTGTCTTTGTGAGAACTCTCTCTTACTTAAAGTGCTTTGCTGATCTTACTGTAGCTGATCAGTAAGATCTTAATTGCGCTGAAGCATTAGTGAAAATCTGTGCAAACACTAATCTTCAGAAATAAATAGTATTTTCTCATAATGTGAATGAATTAAAGATGCCCTTGCTGCACAGGCTCACAAGACACTGCTTACATTCGAACTCAGGACCCAACAAAAAAAGGAAGGTGTAATACAGATTATAGTGTTTCCATGTGTTCATGATAAATATTTAACAAAAACTGTGCTGTGTCAAATGCTGTGTATGTTATATTCATCTGTTTTATCGAGCAGACTGGTGCGTCCAGAAGACAGTGTCAGGAAAAGCTTAAAGAAGTCGTATGCTTTTCATGCTCTGATGTTGCACATATATCGTAGTAAAGCTGGGTATCCCTGTTGCACATAGTCAAAGACCCAAAGCCTTTAGAAGCGTAAGAGAAGCGAGTTAATTCTTGTTTGGATTCACTCTATCGATGATGTCTATTTGTATTAATAAGGCCCTTTGCCTGTTTGTTTGTCTCTCTGTTCCCTTATAAACTCCAAAATGGGACAACCCATGTTTATAGGTTTATTGTGGATGACCGTAAGTAAGATCCCATGTACTTCTTCTGGCATGGTCATGCATTGTCATAAAAAAGTTTCAAAAACAAAATTTGGTGAGGTTGGTACTGAAGTCTCAGGGAAGAGTAAGTAATTTTTTCAAAATGTTATACCTCTTGATGTCAAGCATTGTTTGAGTGTGTGTTTTGGGCTGCTGCACCCAGTACATTCGCTGCCCCGCCCTTTTCTCAGGTAAGCTGCTGCTGCGTTGGTCACAGAGTGTTCGTACAGAGATTGGTATGTTGTTTTGGCTGTAACAGACTTCAGACAGTGTGGTTTTCCGTTTTGGAGTACAAGGTATTTTTTGGGTAGGTTGTTCCACCTGTACCTGGAAGAATTTTTTTAAAATGAATAATAATTACTATTATTATGTTTTTAATTATCCAGGTCTTGGAGTGCTGAGTGAATCACTCCTGCTTTTCAGAGAAAATGTTTAGAGAAACGTATGTAATCCATTAAATTAATTAATCACAGATCATTTAATTGATTAGATTATTTTTTCAAATAATTATTATAAGTATTATTATTTTGTTGACAGATAAAATGAGCACTATCTGAGGTGCTTGCCACAAACTATACATGCATAAAAACAGGACAAACACATAGATGACTAACTAGCAGAGCTAGGTTACAAGTGTTGGCATGGCAACCGGCTTAGCATGACTGTAGGCATAATCAGCGGAGTTGGAAAAAATCCTGATCAGTCAGATTGCTTGGCTGACCTTTCTCGTTTGCTTGTGTAAAAGCAAATCAATGCAGTAGTAGATTAAAGTTTGGAGAATACGACTTCCTGTCACAGTTTATATATAATCATAAGGAAGCGCTTGGTTGTTATCCACAGCTCATACATAAGCCAAAGGATCTGCGTTCAACCTTTGTCCTCAGTTCTGTTCTTTTATAAACCAACAGCTTGCCAATGTTTTGCAAATGCATGTGTTGTGGGTTACAAGCTGTTGGTAAAGTAGGTGAAAACAACGCGTGGCACACTGGCCATTCTAAGTGCCCAGTAACAACGATGAAAAGTTAATAATAAACAATTTAAACTGGGTCAAGGTCCTGCTGTTGGCTTCTAGACTGAAAGTACCTTTTATGTTCCTTAAGGCCTTATAGGACACAAAATAGACACATAATGACTTTACAACCACTTATGAATGTGATTTGGTCGTGATTACCTGTCGGACCCAGATGTACCAGTTGGTAGAGACAATTGTTAAACGTGTAGTGGATCCCAGTCTTACGTGTTAAGAACCAGTTGCTGGCAGTCGTTCTACCTAGAGTAATTACCACTTTACCTGAAGTTACCTTCATATTAGTTATAAGTTTTTTTTACCTCTATTTTACTATGTAGGCTCTTTAACCCATATTGTCCACATCTCTCTCACCCAAAAAAGCGCTTTGTCTTTTTTTCCTGTGCAAATTTCAGTGTGTCAGTATAGTTAGTTAAAATACATTTTCATTTTCTTGGAGGATCAGACTGTGCTTTATTCCCACGTATACTCACACATTTTGTTGGTATTGGAGAATACACAGAACAGGCACAGTACACAGTACAGTACCATAGCACAGTATGGTACCATAGTACAGTATCGCAGGAAATGTAAGATATAAACAGGGTGGGAATATACATGTGCAAACTGCAAAGCTCAGGAACAAGCTATGAAGCCTGTGTTTAGTACTCTGTTAGATTAATTCAGTATTATGGTCTTGCTTTTATGGTGTACAAAGTTGCTTTGTAACTTGAATCAAACCTTCACTTCTATTATGTTAAAGCTGTATTTATATCTTCTCTTTCCCCAAATGAAAATAGCCCGCTTTTACATTTATCTCCAGTTAGTAATGAATATTATTAAATATTAAAGTTACAATAGTTTGAAAAGGACAATAAAAATAACAGTAAGTATGAGAAACTGCCTAAAAACTAGTAATACGCTATCCACAGCACTATTAGACATAGTGAGGCAGAGACTCTGAAATTACAAATCCTTGCCTCAGGCTTTGTTTTCCAAATAACTGTTATCAGTCACTCACTGTTATATAACCACTCTCTCTCTGTGTATATGTACACATATGAAGAAACTCGCACTAAAAACACCTCTATTTATAATGTTGTATTCAATATGTCAAACCCAAATTGAGGCTATTTTACAAATCAGAAGAGTTCATTTTAACATCTGGGAAAGTGAAGCTGCAGCTTTTCAGGCTGCCGTTCCATCATATACAGCGACTCTCTAAAACCCCTTTCAGTGTGTTTTTAATTAAAGACAACAATGACTCCTTGATATAATTTGTATGCTAATAGGGACTAATAACTGCAGCATGTCTTTGTGTAATCACTAAGAGCTCGCAAAACTATTTAATGGACTCTCTCTTTTAGGCAGCTTCTTTCTTTCTTCGGGCAAAATGTGTTCACAGTTTGTTCAACAAGCTACAACATATCCTATTATGTCTCCTGCTTTCTAGCTGTTAGTATTTATTTAAACTTGACAGCCAGACAGCAGTGCCAGCAGAAAGAAAAGTGCTACAAGTAGTCATCAATAAAATCGGCAACTGATTATTCGTGTGGGATTTGTATTCTCAACGTGCCGTGTAGCGACATTCTTGAGTGTACAGTCGAGTTTTCTCCAGAGTTAATGGGCGAGTTAAAGCAGGCTGGCTGCTGGATCCAGCTGGCTTATTTTAGGCAGACCGCAGTTGGGCTAATCACCCGCCTCTTCTACTAAATTCATTCATACAGTTAGGAATACCACTCTGACAACAGTGGCTAACCTTACTGCGTAGACTACATAGAACACTGCTCTAATATATTCCCACAGGAAGGCTTCCCACTCTGTAATATGTTGACTTCCGCAGGGGTCTAAAGACCAGCAATATTCTTTAATGCACTTGTAAACGCAACCACACATCGGCACAAACACACACACGCATGCACACAGTATTGCCTTGAGAAAGAGTTGAGAGCAGTACTCTGGCAGCAATAATTATAGATGGTGTTGAATTTCCTGTACTCCACCGTGTGCAAACAGTGTTTAGCCGAGAGGGCTTGCTTACTTCACATGTTTACACCATGGCATAGTTGGCGGCAGGGTCACATTATTGTAGTGTGTCTGAATGTCTGGGCGGTGGAGGAGGCTTGACAAACTGCAAGCTGTGTCACTGGTTTCATGCAAGTAGCCAGTTTCATTATGTTATTTTCAGAAGTGGCTGCTGCACAGTGTCTCACATTTACTTTCACATCCTCATACTGGGGAAGTGTAACACTCACGCTGATGCTACCTCTTCTATGCGTTCTCACCACTCTCTGAAATGTGCCAAGGCCTTCGTGGAGTTAATTTGTAACATCGTGATCTTAGAGCAGCTGTAGGCGTCTATGCTGTGCTGTGTATTCACGAGTGACTGCTTGCTTCCAGATATGTATGTGTATATATAGTTTATGAATGAATGCAAGAAGCACTGCGCCCCGCATACCTTGAGCTGTTACATTTGTTATGGAGAATGTGTTGTAATTGAATATAATCCCCGAGCTGCCTGTGAAACAACACCAACATCCCCTTTGCAGAAGAGTGTCTAGGGAGAAGGTGCAGCGACCCTCAGGGAGAGAGGGGAAGGAGAGGAAAGGGAACATGAGACACCTTTATTCGGTTAAAGCAGGATACGTGGTGCAGTACTGGAAATGAACAACCTTCAAGCGTGTTACTGAGGTGTTGTCTGGACTCCCCTTGTGGAATGATTATAATCTTTTGAGAAGATATTCAGTCATTTAGCGTTTTGATGATGAAGAGCGCGCTTTGTTTTAGGTATTTAGGCTTTCAGATCTGGCGCCTGCCAAGGCCGCAAGCACATACAATTCACATAATGCTGACGATCAAACTATTCAGGGTCTGCATGTTTCTAGTCAGGTGTCTTTGCTTGATTTGTGACGTCTCCGTTGAGAAAACCGAGGGAGAGAAAGTGACCTGCGAGAATAGAAGAAGCAAGGAAGGATGTAAACAGGAAGAGAAGCAGATACATCGTTTGAAAGTTGAACAGATTGATAAAAGGAGGCTGAGTTTACCGTGTTTAATTGGAGCTAGCTCGGTGCCTCTTGTTATTCTGACCTTGTAC
>OMLM01014221.1:6023-35108 GCA_900302695.1 Helostoma temminkii | reverse complement strand
CAGTTTATTGATCTTAAGAGAAAATAGGCTTTTATTACAACTAAAAACAGTGATTAATCTCTGGAATGAAATATTTATTGACTACAACAGTAGTCATTGTCCAGAATTGTACAAAATCCACCAAATACAGTCAGGGGCTTTCCAAGTATAGGTTGTTATGTGCTGTTATGTTTGTAACAATATTTGCACTCTTTTGTTTAATTTTATGGTAGTTAATTATATTGTATCTTATATGCTATATGTAAATATGTATGTATTAGAGGTGTCCACTTAGAGAACACCTGAAAGGCGGGTGGATATGGTACAATATTAATGTAAGCCTACCTTGACCATTGCCATAGAACTGCGTTGTTTCTCTCTTAAAAACAATTCAATATTAAATTGATTCAATATTTAACTTTTTAATTAAACACATGTTTAACTTAAATAATAACTATTCTCTGGGGGCTGGACCCATTGATAAACAACACTTGTGCTGTTGCGCAAGTACGACTGAGATGACGTTAGGTCACGTGACGGGCTGACGTCGCGCTCATCTTTCAATTCATCCTCGGGATGAAGGTTTGTGTAACAACCGCGCTTACAACTGTTCAGAATGTAATCAGTCCTGTCGCACAACATACAGTGAGGCTGCCCCACAAACAGAATGTTTGAATATTGGCTTTTGTTGTTTTAATGTGAACTTTATCTATGAATATTGTACGTATTGAAATAATCCAGAGCGCTTGTCACACCCAGCACAGAGTGGTTCAGTCACACTCTGCACTGCGCAGCTGCGGAAAGCTAAGCTAGTCCCAGACAGCTGGTTAGCCATAGACAGAAAAATATCAACCCAGACTTGATTAGCTAAGGTATTTAGCTACGTAATTTACACATTTAGCAGGATCTCATCAAGAATAAGGAACAGTGGGGGATATTTTACGAGACTCGGCAGGTAGGTGGACAGCAGAGACATTTTGTTCCATCACTTGCTGTTGATCAAAAACCAAAAGTTAGCTAGCGTTAACTTAATAGATATGTTGGGGTGAGTTAAGTTAGCCTTCACACATTACCATCACCTGGTGACTGATGTCTATTACGTCTAAAAGTATCGCAGCAACATAGTTTTTTCGTTTGCTTTCTTTTTGACGTGAGTTAACGTCAACGAAGTTGTGTTTATTGCCACTGAGTAACGTTAAGTTACTTTGGAATATCTCAGCCATTGTTTGGACATGTAAAGTCCAGTCAAACCAGGGTAACCAGACTCTAAGCTTTGTCGCACGGTCACCACTGTATGTGCCTCTCTCTAACAGGATCTTGGTTTTTGGCCAGCGTTAACCGCTATAGCAGTGCTATTGCATACCACGCAAAACGATAAGCAGGGTGAGGTCAACAGCACTACACTGGGGTGTTCTGGTTGTACGGGACATTTTCCAGTCCAGTACCACATGATGGCACTGGCGCAGAGTTAAAGCTGGGGCACAGTAGCCTGATTTCTGGTCTTGAAATACAATAAAGGGAATGGATGAAGTGAGTGCCAGTGAGAATGCTGCTGTCTGTCCAGTCATCTGTGAAGCAGTCTTTATTTGGAGACACATGAGACTAATGTACTGTAGGCATTATATCTAACTTTTAAAATGAACACCACAGGCACAAGCATCACTTCACTGGCCATTCTGGTCAACATGTCTCTGAAATGCACTGTAATGTACATGTTATGCTATGTGTTGTGATATATTTTTGATCATTGTGTTTCAGATTAGACATGGAAGGAGATGACTGCAGTTTTCCTCCAGATTCATCAGATGGTCACTCACAAAGAGGAAGCGTTGCTTCGTCTGCAACACTGTCCCGTGGTACAGCGCAGCACATAATGATGTAACTTGTGTAGGTCAAAGTTAGCCTGTGTGTTTTCTAACATGCACAATGTTTATTTGTTATTGTTCACACAGCTCAGGATGTGCTTATATACCTGTTTGGTGACAGCGCGGTACACTTAAATGTAGAAGGGCTTGGCAGCATCACTGTGCAGGAGCTGGGCCGCAGCGTTCGGGAGGCTCTCCATATTCCTGAGTCTGCACAGGATGCTTTTGCCTTTTGGTTGTGTTCGCCACTGCTAGGTAAGAAGCACTAATGGTAACACAGTGTTATCTGATGATAACACTGACATTATGTTTGTTAATATGGTTGTGTCATTTCTTGCCACTGACTACCAAATATGACTTTAAAATATTATAGTTTTGGCAGGATGTCAGGTAGGATAAGTGTCAGCATTCCTGTGCCCAAATCATATAGCCCAGCTATATAAGTGCAGGCCTTATAGTACCATAGTTCGAGCAGGCAAACAAACCCATCTCACTGTGTCACATTGTTTCTCCTCTTTGCTCATCAGAACTGCAGTTAAAGGTGAGACATCACCCTTACAAACTGTGTCGCCAGTGGCAGGACCTGCTTTATCGCTTCACTGAGGCTTCAGAAGAAGACATATCACAAGGTGAAAGTTTGATTAGTAATGCACTATCAACGAACTGCATTATTGTCAGCTTCTGTAATACTATGACTTTTTTTAAAGACATGACCATGACTCAGGACAGGGAAAATGGCATCTGTAGTAGAAGTCCAAGCCATTAAAGATCATTACTTGAAGCAATCTGTAATAAATTCATAGTCAGAGAAAATGTGAACCTAAAAAAACTCTACCCAAGGAAGGAAAAGAGAAACAAGGCCTCTGTGGGCTGTTTGCTTGCTTATTAAAGTGTGTGTAGATGGACTCTCTGATCTCATGCCTTCAGTTGTTTCTCTTAGTAACCTGCTCTCTAGTTGCCCAAACACAGCGTGTGTCTTTGTGTGCTGAGCACAGCATGTTTCTTTTTCTGCATCTGCTCCCTCTGGATTTCTAACTTACTCATAAATTGTTGTTGTTGGCTTTCATTGAGTCATTTTGAGTCAAATTAGAAAAGTTTTGACTGAATTTTACATTAATATAGATAAGTAAGTTTTCAAGATTCTTTTTCCTTTGGTTGCTGCATTTTTATTTAATTATAATTAATAGCTGTGGTTGAACAAGGAAAGAAAAATGCTGGAACATGCAGAAAATCAAATTGAGAAGTGAAACCACTCAGAATACACAGCAGAGGTTACAGTCACTACATTTTAGTAAACATTTCCTAATAAAAATAGAACTGAATAATAGGTTATACTTAACATAAGAAGTTTATATTGTATATATATTGTTGACTCTTTACATATTTAGTTTTAGAATGAGGGATGTTCAGTGAATCAGATCAGTCAATGTTTAGTCCTGTCTACATTTGAAAACCTGAATGCACAGTAAAAGTAAACAATATTATTTACAATGATAACATTCAATGTTAAAAGTACTAGATTAACACAGTGTATGGAAATGGCACACATACACAGTTTGTAACATCACTGCTGATAATTTTGAAATGGATCTAAATAGAGCGGACACATTTTGTCAGTAAATTATTGAAATGATTATGAATTGTTTTGTTTGTTTTTGTGCTAATTGGATATGTTTAAGTTTTGGACTTATGGTCAGACTAAAGTAAAGGTTTGATGTAAGCTTGGACTTAGAAGGACTTAGAAACATGCATTTTGGGTTAGGGTTTTATCTTGTACTATAGTCAATCAATTAAATGATCAGCAAATAATTGAAAGTAAAAATAGTACTGTCCATGCATATATTGTGCATTATTGTCTTCATAAAGTATTAAGATGTCATAGGATAGTCATAAAGCGTTATGACTGACAGTTATGAGAATTTTACAATATGTACAACTACATTTAACGTTGCAATCAAAGATTAAAACAACACTCATGATGCTGATTATTACAGTGGGTTATATTATACTCTCTGTAGTTCGGTTTGATAAGAGAAAATCTAAATGTATCAGGATATCGCTTCCTGTCAGTTTAACAGGAAGAAGACAAAACTCAGAAGTTGTATTTTTACATTCAGAGCACAACTTAGTGAACTTTTGGTTATTACTTTGTTAAAATTTTCACCCATAATCGACTTTTGGTGTAAAAAAAACGGTAACAGCATTTTAGTAAGTTAATGAGGCGTCAGGCACTGACTCATAGTCTGGTGTTATTTGTCATTACTTTGCCAGTCAAAGTAGAACAGCCCACGCTTTGGTCCACTGATATCAAAGAATTGGTGACACAGTGACAATTTAGCATGAATAAAAAAAGGGTCACGAATGCATTGCATAATCATTTAAATGCTGTGTTTTCATGAGTAGATAGGATACCACCCACAGGACTGGACTGGGAGCCAAAGCAGAGTGGGTTGGAGGGGGCTTGAGTGGTACATTTGATGTTACCCCCACATAAGGAGATAGACAGTGTTTGTCTCTATTCCCTCACTCCTGCACTCTGGGTGACATGAGGCTCTGAATCTCACTTCTTCTAACCCTGATGCATAATTCCTCCCCAGACGAACCCTGTCTCCAGTACAGACGGAACGTGTTTTATCATAAATTCAAAGAGTTGCAGGTACTGTTACCTTTAATTTTATAATGCTATTACATGAATTAAATCGCTAACTAATGTTGTATCAGAGTGAAAAATAAAGAAGCTTTTTTGTTTGGAGTCCAGTTTTAGTAAATCTAAAATAGTAAAGATTTTTGGTCAATGAGCCTAAATCATTTTTCTTAAGAGTATATTGGACTCAGACTTACTCTGAGAAAAGTTTCCTGATAACTGTTGGACATCTGTTGTCATTTTCCTTCACTTGAGCAGATAGATGATGAAGGAGTGCTGAAACTCCTGTATGAGGAGGCCAAGAGCAACATTCTCACTGGTCGATATCCTTGTGATCCCGAGCATTGGGCGAGTCTCGGAGCATTGTCTCTTGCTCTTGATGAGGGACTCAGTCTGGACAGCCAACAATTTACCACCACTATAAGGTAAGTTATAAAGTTTGGTTAACATTAATAATCTTAGCTTTATGTGCTTTAAAAAAGAAGATTGTATTGACAACTCTTTTAAATTATTTTAAAGTTTGATATTTGTATTTAATGTAAGGCTACAGCAAGTGCTGGTTAGCTTAGCTTAGCATAAAAGAGAAGAGGCAGAAATGGCTCTGGCCAAAAGTATCAACCACCACCTGCCAAAAATGCCACCAACTGCTCTTTCATGAGAAGGTGCTTGAGCAGACACTGTTCAAGTACCTGCTAATAATCTACAATTGCTTTAAAGAAAATTGGTACTTCTTGTGTAGTTGCTGGCTGTCACAACAGTGAAGCATAGCTAGGGATATCACATTTCAGAATGCTGGAGGGAAAATATATGGATTTTTTTTTTTCTGAGTGACATCACTACACTGCACTGGTAGTCCAGCCTGTTTTGTTTGCCACCATGGTAAACCTTTGCATAACTACACTGCTAGGCAGATTGCATTTTTCAGAACAGGGGCCATGATAAGTCCACTCAACAGTCTAATCAGTGACAATTCTCATGCTACAGGAAATGCAGTTGAAAGCTTGAACCACAGGCCAAATAACTCATGTATCACGTGCATTGGAGTCCATGGGCTTGTTCTTTTCTGTACTTGTGTTCTTGTGGACTTGTGATGGGGGTTTACATATAGTGCAGAGCTGAGCTGAGCTTGTGATGAGCAAGGATGCTGCTGTGAACCAGTTGTTTGCCATGTTTGCCAAGATAATTATCGCTTTATATAATTTTACTTAATTTCTTTGTCAGCACATGACCCCCCTTGACTTTCTGTTCTCTGATTTCAACACTTGCTTAAAATAACATCGCATTAGGATAATAGTTTTGATCGCCTTTTTAGAAAATGAAGAAGTGGGTTGTGGCTGTGCTGAGAGGATGGCTCGCTGCAGGTTAATGTGCTGGGAAAAAAAGTACATTGTAAAAGAGCAACTAAACTTGTGTTCCTCAACCCACATGGTTTAAAGGGCAGCTGGTTGATTAAGCCATTGACGACAGCAGGTTGCAATTTGAAAATCCTCAGGCATTGTGAAAATGATGCAAAGAGCTCATTTAGTTTGAAAAAAACTCATTGCAGTAATTTCAACCTACTTGTTCAGTAAGTTATATACGTATATATAAACTTATATATAAGTTTGGTTAACTAAGATGCTCATAGGAATATTTTTTAAATTGAGTTCCTCTTTAAAGGATTGTGAGTCTTGATTGTGATTAAAGAGACGAAAATGATAGAAACGTGACAGGAGCCATGTAACTCTGTATATAAACGATGACAGTATTAAAGAAGTGTAGTTGCTGTTTCATGTTCTCACAACACACGTTACAGGCTTCTTGAAGTTAATAGTAACATAAATCTGAATAGATATATTTTATGAATTCTCTTTTGTTTTAAAAGTAGTAAAAACATGATATGAGTAATAACGTATAGTAGCACAAGAGGTATGGAGCAATAAAAACATTAAATCAAATAAGCAGCATTCACTAATCAGTTAATTTAATTAAATTGCGTATTGAATATAATCTCGCACATATACTCAAATGCATTAGATGTGTAACACACATTTCTCTCATCTGCTTTCCAAAGAGAAAAGAAGCTTTCTTCTTTTCTGCCTGCTCATGTGGCCATGGGGAGTGGAGGCTTGTTCTCTACTCTGAGAGGGAAGTCAACTCGTCAGGCAGGGCTGGAGCAGAATCTGTTGGAGGAGTACAAAAAGATCTCATCTGCTACAAACCCTCCTGATTCCACACAACTCCTACACCAGTACCTCAACATTTGTCACACTCTGCCTTATTATGGGTAAGAATTTGTGTAATTAGCCATTTATGCCATAAAATGTTTTTTTAAAAAGTCAACGACAATGCTAAATATACAGTGGCTTCACAGGGAGTAGTCAGACCTTAATTGTGTTATAGATTTAATTTTTTGTTGGGCCTGTCTCAAGTCACCTGCATTCTGCAGCAAGTTTTCTTCAAGGATTTCTCTGTATTTTGCTTCATTCATCCTTCCTTCTGTTCTGACCAGTCTCCCTGTACATTCTGCTGAGAACCACCCCCATAGCATGATTCTGCCACTATCATGCTGCCCCTAGGGATGGCATTAGCCAGATGATGCCTGTTGTTAACCAGACACAGGGATTGGAGTTCCGCCCAAAGACACATTTTGTCATGCTCTCGGGGTCCAGTATATGTTTTGGCAGGCTGTGTAAGATTTCTCATTATTTGTTATTAAGAGAGAATTTTAATTTACAAAACAAGCCAAGCACGTCCATGGTGGTTTACAGTGAATACTATCTGAACCCACTGTCTCAAACAAGTGACATATCTTAAATGACACAATATTTATTTTTTAATTGGCATTAACCTCTGAAACAGGTGTGCCTTCTTCTTTGGGGAGATTGACAAACCAGTGCAAGGGATCTTTCAAAGGGCAAAACGCAAAGCTGTCAATGTTGGAATTTGCTTGGAGGGAGTTTACGTGATGGATGCAAAAGAGAAGGTAAGCACTGGATTCTCTCTGGTTGATTTTGTAAAACAGCCATATTGCTTTGTTTGTCACACAATGTGTGTGTGTGTGCATAATTGGATACTAGTTGTGCACAGTGCGGAAATGTTAAAAGCACTTAGAGAAAGCTTGTTTACCTGCTGACTTCTCCTCTTGAACACGTTTTGTTCCAGCATGTGCTGCTTGGCCTGCGTTTCAATGAGCTTTCCTGGGACCACAGTTACCCAGAGGAGCAGGGGGACTCACACATTCTGTGGCTGGAGTTTGATGGGGAGGAAGATGGCACTCCTGTCAACAAGCTGCTAAAGATCTATTCAAAACAAGTAAGGCCGTGCAATTAAACTTGCACATCATCTGATATGATCATATTCTCACAGGGAACATAACAGTTGATATCAGACTTGAAACTGTTTTATTTTATAATAATTTTATGTATTCTCATAATAATAATAATGAAATATATTAATAATAATAACAATACTACTACTACTACTACTACACTAATGATAATAATAATGATGATGATAACAATAAAAAATAATAATAATAGCAATAATATTATAAAAGCTGCAATTACCGGAAAAGCGCAGTAACTTTAAACAAACTAATCAGATCAGGTTTTTTCTGACTGTGGGAAAGTAAAAAACACAACAGGCTATTACTATCCTAAAATGTACATAAAAGTCAACAGATAATCCAGGCTTACCCTGCCACCCCATTTCAATAAATTAACGTCGAGGGAGTGGGCTAAGGTGGAATTTTTAATCCAACTATTTTGCACCTGATTTCCATCACTTCTCTGCACCAGCAGACCCTCATTAACAGCCAGCTGAAGGGTGTGAGTGATACCACCATCAAACGTGGCCTGTATCACGTTTTTGGCGTTGTCTCTGAGTACCATGTTAACAGAATGGTCCACATATGGAGCATATTGTTCTAAAATTGTTTTTCTTGTAATATTATTCACTCAAGAGTAAAATGCTCATCAACCCACTGTGCTGTTAAACTGATGAAAGACAGTGGGGAGACACTGCTGGTCCAAACATCAGTGGTGAAGCAGCTGTAACGTCCTGCAACAGGTTAAGTGCTTCCTTTCAGCCAGTGAGTTGTCTGTGGACATCTTCTCTCGCTTCTCCGGTGTGATGCAGTGGTTGCTGCTGCTGGAATTGGTAAACTTGTTGTACTGTGTGTTATAACACTTTTCTTAAAATACCTCCATACTGCTGACATTTCTCCACCTTTGCCTACCTGCTCACCCAACACGAGATTAACATTCTGGAGTAAAGCGTATCTGAGAAGTTTAACAAATGCAGATATATACCTGATACTGGTATTGGTATATCACTCTCCAGTAGACTGCTAGCAGTGTGTAACTACGAGTCTGTGGTTTACTAATGGGCCATTAAAAAGCAAAGTGCAGCTGTCTAGTGCTTCTAAGGATCAGACTATTTTTCCCATTTGAACCAGGCGGAGCTAATGAGCGGTTTCATTGAGTTCTGTGTGGAACTGAAGTCCATGTCTGAGGCAGCAGCTGCAGCTGAGATGGATGGTGAGGCGAGTCTGCCTGAGCCCTCTGGACAAGATGGCAACAAGAATGGACGTGGAGGTCGGCGCGGGATGCTGCGCAGGCAAAGCAGTGTCGTGTGCAGTCGTGTCCATTCACTCAACACTATCAGCTACGTAGACAATGGTGAGTTAATGCTCACCTGCAGCAAAACCATGTTTGTGTATTAACTTCAGTTGGAGAAAATGTTTTAAATACTTTTCTTTTCTTTCAGGAAAAGAAATCAGACGCTTGAAGCCGAAAAGAGCCGCGTCCTTCTTCACGCGACAGGCATCCGCACCATCATACTCGGCTGTGCAAGTGACAGAGAGTCTGGAGCAGGGTTAACGTCACTGAACAGCTCTGTTGCATTCACAAAGACCAAACCTGAACATTTTACACTGCTATAGAAAGTAGAGACTTGATACAAGCTTGAGACGTTTAACTGCTAATATACGACCATGCAAAGGACCAAGCGAGGGATCCAAGTGTGAGTGATATTTATCTTCTGAAGTTGTGTATATTACATTAATGTGAATAACTAAATGATCCATTAATAGCTATGCTTCCATGGTTCAAGCAAAGTGGCTAATAAATAACATGGCCTTACATAAAGAGAAAAAAAATACTGACTACCATACGATGGACCTCATTCATAAATCTGAGATGATCCTTAGAGCGATGTTACTCAAACCCAGTTTTCGAGTACCACTGCCCTGCTTGTCTTCCACCCATCCCTGTCCTACTCACAGCTGACTACCTGTATCAGGTGTGTTCAGTCAATCAGGAGCTGAAAGATGGAGTGGGGGAAGAGGACAGGGATAGTTGAAAAACAAACTGACAGTGGTACATGGGGACTGGGTTTGAGAACTGCTGCCGTAGAGAAACCTCAGATGATGACTGTATGATATCTCATGACTTTCTTGAGCTTTCTGCAGAGCTCTGGAGAAGGATTAACTGCTATTATTCAAAATGCTAAAGTTCAGATAATGAGTTTGAACACCAAAACCACTTCAATATATGCCCACAAAGCTTTAAATATACCGTCACTACTTCTAAGAACTGTCAGAGTTACCACAAACTCCTCACAGTCAGCATGACAAACACTTTTCAGCGGGGTGATCTGAGGGCGTGTTCACACTATTCTGCTTTTTCAAACTGCTAGTGCCTTGTTCTCATCAAAGAGTGACGCCACTTCAGGAGAACACTGGTAGAAAATTATTGATTTTATTGATCAAAAATTGCATGTATGGGAACTCATTGGCTGTGTTGCGGAAGTTTCTTGTAAGTACACGTATTTAAGAGTTTGTCTTGATATTCACATCTGTTTGATGTGGAACAATAGCACAGGTGGCCCATGTACACAAAAAACTTATTTTTTGCTATGATTATTATTGTTTTCGGTTTGTAAAAGCAGATAAGTGTGAAATTAGGATAAATATGCTAAACAACAAGATAAAACATCATGTATCATTTGCAATGGATGCTATATAAGAAATGTATGTCCGTACAATGTTAAGTCCTCACTGGGAGCAGCTTAAGTTGATGATCTCCCATTAAAAAAAAAAAAAAAAAAGGGCTATACATGCTGTGTGCAATTCCTGTTAAGTCAATGTGTCATATTACAAGTTAAATCTAAGTTGGCACCATTGGGACAAGTGACATCCATGCACATGTCTGGACCTGACTATGCCTCTCTTAGTTAGACATGATTAGCAAAGTGGAACTGATGCAATAACATGTTTGTGCAACTTTCAACACGGCAGAGGCTAAAATGAAAGAAACCTTCCTCTTTAACTGTTAATCAGCACTACTTAAATGTCTTAAACTTTGGCTACACATTTAAAAATTATTGTTCTCCTTGCAAAAACAATGATGGCTAACTATCTGAAAGAAGACACTTTTTTAATGCTGTTGAGTGAGTTTATCTGGGACTAAAGCATTTAATAGAACTTAACATTAAATTTGATACTGTAAATTAAAAATCACCTAATTCTGAGCTGCATGATTTTCACATCACACTGACAGTGCTCTCTGTGCAAACGTGCAAACTACTCTCTACCACCAAAGCAAGCCTGTCTTACATGCTGCAACACACCATGCTACAGTCTGGATTTCATTCAGAAATCACTCTCCACCAAAGTCAGACAATCCATATCTCTGAATTTTACCTTAAATGTGGTACTGTCTTTGTTGTACTTTTAACAAAGAAGCTCACCTCACTAATGAACATTAAGATGGAATACACCTCTATGCCGTTGCCTTTTCACTTGAACATTATGTCCTTATTAGAGATGTGGTGGTGTCATGCATTCTTCCTGATCCTCCATCGCTTGCAAACTGCAGAATGTTATTTCTCTACGCTTTAACTTGTCCGTCAGCTACTGTCTGTAACCTTACTGCAGCAGTCTAATGTATTGTTGCTAACTTACACTATGCATGCCACTCTGTAGTATAGGCATTCCAACAGACTACACACCATGTGATACTGCACTATTAATACTCATACACTGTTTTTAAATACTTTACATCTGTAGATTGTTTTGTATTATTTGTAAGCTTTTATCATAGACAGTTTTTACTTTCTTTTTCATATACTCGCCAGTGTTTGTACATTTTAATGAAGAAATAAGTCATTTTAAGCGTCATGTTTTCAAGCAGTCACTTTGCGGAAACAGGAAAAAGTGCCTTTTTGTTTGTACTGAGTTGGTATTTGAATGACTGTATTGGTGCTTGGAAACCAGCCTTTTTGGTATTACTATAGTTGAAAAATTGAATTGTGTTTTGTAACATATTTCCCACATTTTCAATGATGCGTCTGCCTAGCTGATGTCAGTATATTGATAAATACTGCACAACTATACTGTGCTGCTCTTTGGACAGTGTATTGTTAAGGCTCTTCTCAATGCAGTGATCAGTCTGCCTTCATTAAAATTCATATGGTATGTTTGTTTTTTATTATAAATGGATACAAAGCGGCCCTGTTGTCAAAGGATATCTGTGAATATGTGTGTTTACTACTTCAAGTGTACTGAAGCCATACTCATTTCAACTAACATATCGTTCTGTCAATATTTCACCACGTTCTGTTCAGACACTGACTATTGTAGATTTACTCTAGACCCATTGTATCATTTCCACTAGGTGCATTATAAAGATTTGGAAAAAATATATTGGTAATATGTGCAGGGATGTAAGTGTTATACAGTATATCACTGTGGGTGCATATACAGTATAGACAGTTGTTTTGTGGAAATGCTTTTATATGCACCTAAAAATAATGTTGTAGGATATTATTCCTTTGTTAAAGCATTATCTGTTTTGCAGAGTTTGTCAGATTTTGATTATTTGACCAATAAAATGTTATTTCTTTGCCTGAAAATGAATTTGTGTGTTTGCAGTTGACTCTCCTCGTGATTTTTCTTCTGCATCACTGTTGCGATTTTTTCTTAAAACCTACTGATTGTACATATTTTTGTTTCATTCTATTATTTGAATTTGTTTTCATGGTTTTAGAGGTTCAACAGTCCTAACTATGCATTAGTAATGTGACATGCGCAGTAGTGCATTTCCCGACTGCCCAACCAGTCGGTAACTCCCCTTGACTACACGCACTCTTTGGCGACGTAACGCCGGATAGGCTACCAACCCGGAAATCGTAACGTTTACAGTGCTTTTGAAGCTAGCGTTAGCAGTTTGTGTTTTATGACAAATATGACATTGTGTTTTTAATTGTGACACGGCTTTTTATTAAGAACAGACAGGTAATATACGTGGATATAGGGCAGTTACCTCTGAGTCAACAGTTGTCGCTCTGTAGCAGTGTTAACACTTGTGTCCTGCCAGCTGGACGCCCGTCATCTGTGTTTACCGTCATTTTGTTTGAACATTTCTCAGCTGGCCGGAGCTCAGTATGGACAGTGAGGGAGACGGATCGTTGGCGGTGTCAGAGGATTCTGGACCCATGAGGAGGCGCAAAGTGCACGGTATGCTGAAGCTCTACTACGGTCTAAATGAGGAAGGGAGGGCCGCGGAGCAGCAGGAGTCCCTGGATCCCTGCGACATCAATGGGCCACACTTTGATCCTGAACACTACCTCAACAAGGTGAGAGACCACTGCTGTCATGTTAAACCTTGTAGATGCCAGTAAAGCTACAATTATTAGCAGTTTTATCTTTACTGTCTCCATCACTACATATAAATACCAGTATCCTGGGTGTCATGTGCTGCACAGTTCCAAAAAGTGCCTGTATTATGCAGTTTCCTGTTGAAATTTAAGTGAGACTTGTGTGTTCTGTGTACAGCTTAGGAAAGAGTGCTCTCTTGCGGAGCTGATGGACCAAGAGACCTGTATGGTCAAGCAGATCCGGTCACTGGACAGTGACATGCAGACGCTGGTGTATGAAAACTACAATAAGTTCATATCTGCTACAGGTGAGGGGACCTCTCACTCAGTGTCATGTTGTTGTTACAATTTTTTTTATCTTGCACACAGTTGTGCACACTTTAGCTGATAGTTAAACTGTCATTTTCTGTTTTTTCAGATACCATAAGGAAAATGAAGAATGACTTTAAAAAGATGGAAGATGAAATGGACCGCCTGTCTGCTAACATGGCGACTATCACTGACTTTAGTGCTCGTATCAGTGGCACTCTTCATGATCAGCACGCACAGATTACAAAACTCTCAGGTGAGATCTAAACTCACAGCCCTTTTCTTTTTTTTCTTTTTTGAATCAGCTGTGGGAGGGCCTCATAATGGTTATTTTCATTTTTATGTTTCACTCCAGGGGTTCACACTCTATTAAGAAAACTGCAGTTTCTGTTTGAACTGCCTGCTAGATTGAATAAGTGTCTGGAGATGCAGGCCTACGCTCAGGCAGTCAACTCCCACCGTCGTGCCCGCTGTGTGCTGCAGCAGTACAGCCACCTGCCCTCTTTCAAGGGAATTCAGGATGATTGTCACGCTATCATGGACAAGCTGGCGCAGGAGCTTCGACAGAAGTTCAGGTGAGAATTTCTTTATAGGGCTGGCAAAATGTGTCAGTGTGATTGATTACGCAAATACAAAGATTTGTGTGCGATGCATTACAGTGTTTACATTCTTGCCAGTTTAGTGCAACTCCCACTCCCAGGCATGTTGAATATTTTTTAAAAAGCCTGAACAGTATCATCTGTGCTTTGTAAAACTGAAATGGCCTTATGTTACGTAGCACAAGCATCTCACAACATATAACCATATCTGACCGCAAAGTCATAAGTGTTTCTTACAGTGACCTTGCCTGAACATTGGTTCGTATCAATATTTGATGGCAATCTCTTTTTAGCCTCTCGTATTTTAGACGGGACATTTCTAGAGCAGATGCTAACAGCTAAAGTTAATAAAATCATGGCAAAACTGCTTTCTAGTTTATTTGCAAGTTGCAAGCATTTTGTTTATGCACATATTAACCTATAAAACTAAACAACATGATTTCCATTAAGGTTTCATCATATTTTGGAGAAGGAGTCTTTTGAAGATAAAAAATACAAGCACATTTATCATGGCAATCGGCATTATACATGTTAGCATTAGTGTGGCATGTTTGATGCATTTGATGCATTCAGGGACAGTAGGACAGGGAGTTCTGAGTGTCAGAAACAGACAAGGCGCAAAAAGCTGCACTAAACAAGACGTAGCATGGTAGTGAGTGATTAACCAACAAATCAAAATTAACCAGTTGTTTCAGTTGAGAAATGAGTCTTTAGATTAAACAATTAATAAAATTAAATAATAATAATAATTGTCATCATTCAAGAGTCCTGTGTACAGCTGAAAGAAGCTGAAAAGATAAGATAGCACTTTAATGATGATACAGCAATATGAAAAATAAATAAAAACTATTTTTTAAAAACAGTAATGTGAATAAGAAATGTTTGTAATATTCTTGAGATGGTGCACACATCTTACTGTTCAGTCTAGCAGTATATAGCAGTGGGCACTAAAGACCCCCTGTTCTGTCTTGCTTTTTGTTGGAATCAGTCTGTGGCTGAATGAGCTTCCCATCTGCCACAGTTCATCAGTGAAGTGAGTTAGAAGGATTGTCCAGCATAGCATTAATCTTGTCCTCCAGACTGTCCAGTTTCAGTCCTACTACAGATTTTGCCTTCTCGATCAGCTTGTTCAGTCTGTTGCCCTCACCAGCCTTGACAAGAGCGCACCTAGATTTGTAAAATCACAGAAATAAAAATAATTGATTGAAAAATAATTTGCATGTGTATTTGACTAGTTTTTGTCATTTTGTGTGTAACTGTGCAAAGTCCTTTTTGTCTTTTGGTTGTAAAAATGTTAAGAGAGCTTTGTTTGTGATACATCTTCTAAAGCTCAACTTCTTCTGCCTATTTTACTGTTGTTTTCTAGGGATGGTGGGTCAAGCGCCAAAGATTTATCTGAGTGTGTGGAGCTGCTGCTACAGTTGGATGAGCCAGCGGAAGAGCTCTGTGATAAATTTTTGAGCCATGCAAGGTCTCGACTTGAGTCGGACCTCCAGGGCCTGGAAGCAGAGATAAAACCGTACCCTTCTGCCTCAGCCGTGAAAGATGCTTCTGCACGCAGGTCGCCATCTGCTGCAGCTGCTGGATCTCCAACTGATAACTCACCTAAAACGAGCGTTCTCCCTTCTCCCACTGCAAACACCGACATTCTGGAATTCATTGACAGGGGCTGCAATGAATTTGTGAGCAGCTTATGTTTAGTAATCACATCCTATCAAGAGCTTTTTATCACCAATGCTCAGACGGGGGAGCTAGCATCCAAAAACATTCCACAAATGGCTAATGGCAAGCTGCATGCCTTTGTGGATGACCTGGCAGCTCGGTATTTCTCACTTGTCGAGCGCAGGATACAGGAAGAGAAAGGGGTTGGAGATAACTCCCTCTTGGTCCGTGCCCTTGACCGCTTCCATCGCAGACTTCAGGCCGTGGCCAAACTGCTGCCAGGCTCTGATGTGCCAAACAAGGGGACTGAGATTGTCATACGGGCAGCAACAGAGCGAGTCAAGCAGTACCTCTCTGCCTTGCAGAGTTTCTACATGGACAGCCTGACAGACGTGAGGCAGGCTCTGGCGACACCGCGGCTCTCTGTGACTGGGGCATCAGTCTCTGGAGGTGGAGGTCTTCTAGGGGGGCCAGTCTCTATTAGAGATGCTCCTTCCAGCCTGCCAGAGCTACTCTCCTCCTTGTCGGCATCTATTCTCAATCAGATTAAGTCAGTGCTGGCATCAGTGCATCTATTCACAGCTAAGGACATAACATTCTCTAACAAGCCGTACTTCAAGGTGAATAGTTTTTCTGTTTGCCTTTAAAATCAGTTGGTACTTTACCTAATTTCAGTTAAAACTCCACTTTTGTACTGTTGTGGCATCCTTTCATTATCACAGTGTCGTGTTTTGCTCCTGCCCAGTGAGAGTGATAGCCCTTTCTGTTTGTCTTCTCCACGTAGGGTGAATTCTGTAGCCAGGGTGTACGTGAAAGCCTGGTCGTGAGCTTCATTAAGTTTGTGTGCCAGTCTTCTCGCCAGTTCTGTGAGAGCGCAGGAGACAAAGGAGGATCAACACCTCCAGCTCTTCTGTTGCTTCTGTCTCGCCTTTGCTTGGACTATGAAACCTCTACTATCTCTTACATACTCACTCTTACAGATGAACAGTTCCTTGTGCAGGTAAATGGCTTTTCACTATATAAATGCAATGACGTGCACAAAAAACACCATATTACACTGTTAAATGCAGTATTTTGTATTTCACATGGAAGTCGATATTGCATTTTAGTGGATCAGAGAACTTTTTACTTTTAATCTCCTTTTACATTTGCACATTTTTATCATCGCAGGTAGCCTACTTCACTGTTATCTAACTAGATGTTTCTGTTTTCTCAGCACCACAGTCCTGTAACACCGGTTACGACTTTATGTGCAGAAGCCAGGGAGGCAGCACAGAAGCTACTAAACCATTATGTCAAGGTAAGTTTTCACTTACCATATTCACTTTGTCACATTTTTTTTTGTTTTAAGGGGAAACACTGTAGTCGAATACTCCTTCAGATGATCTTTTCTTACAAATCTTTGTCTTTTGTTTCTTCAGGTTCAGGGTCTGATCATTTCACAGATGCTAAGGAAGAGTGTCGAAACTCGGGACTGGGTCAACACCATTGAGCCACGAAATGTCCGTGCTGTGATGAAGAGAGTAGTGGAAGATACAACCTCAATTGATGTTCAGGTGACACTTAATCACAATGTTATCATCTTGTCTTCATCATATGTCAGATGGTTCAATTAAATCAATGGGTTTTGTTATATAGACAAATAACAAAAGTCATCCCAAGGCACAATGTAAGGTTTAAGACCTTACAGAATATAACAATAATAATAACAATAACTGAGATAAATAGATAAATATAAAAGAGATAAAGTAAAGAGTAAAAAATAAATCCCAGTTCAGCTAGCACTAGGTGCCAGTGGAGAGGAAAAACTCCCATTAACAGAAGAAACCTCCAGCAGAACTAGGCTCAGGGTGGGTGGCCATCTGCCTCGAGTGGATGGGGTAAGTGGAAAGGGACAGAGTAAAGTACAACAACAACAACAACAAGCAGCAGGCAAAACGCTGGGAAGGTTGGTTGGACCAGCAAGTGCACACTGGAACATGTTCTGCTAGGATGATAGGGTACTAAGAGGTTGTCTTTTGACAATGTGATGTGCTCAACCGCAGGTGGGTCTTTTGTATGAAGAAGGTGTGAGGAAAGCACACAGCAGTGACTCCAGCAAAAGGACGTTCTCTGTCTATAGCAGCTCCAGGCAGCAAGCCCGCTACGCTGCCAGCTACACTCCAAGGTAAGCAGGCTACAAACAGACTGGTGAAGTGATGAGACAGAAAGGTTCTCTGATGACAGCAGCAGGAGCTGTTTTCTAAATCTAAAGCTAGGTTGTTTGACTACAGTCCTTGACACAGCTAACACTTCAATAAATAAATGTAAACACCATAATAAAGTAATCACATATAGTCCATTGAATGGCTTGTTAACGTATTGCACATTGTGGACACATTGAGCTAATTTGTAAAACATCCTTATTGCAGAGTTGTTGTTGAGCTGTATCTAATCATAAGGTCATTGGTGTATTTGTTGATTCTTTGTTGTTGTCTCTGTCTGCAGTGCTCCCATGGATACCAATCTACTCAGCAATATACACAAGCTGTTTTCTGAGAGGATTGACATCTTCAGCTCAGTGGAGTTTAACAAGGTGAACATCACCCTTTGTTATAATGTAAAATCTTAAGCCCTTAGTGACAAACATCTCTCACATGCCCGTTGATTCTCGCAGGTTTCTGTGATGACAGGAATCATCAAAATCAGCTTAAAGACATTTTTGGAGTGTGTCCGTCTGCGCACCTTCGGTCGCTACGGGCTGCAGCAGATCCAGGTTGACTGCCACTATCTACAGATGTACCTGTGGCGCTTTGTCTCAGACGAAAACCTTGTACACTTCCTCCTAGATGAGATAGTGGGCAGCTCTGCCCACCGCTGCCTGGATCCTGCACCGATGGAGCAAAGTGTGATCGAGGTCATCTGTGAACGAGGTTAATGCTCAGAGAGCATCACAGGCAGATAGACCACACAAATACAGAGAGAATCACGTCATACGCTGGAATTGTGCATCCAATTTATATACTTTCTGTTACAGAATGATTGTTAAATGTCAAATTTATTGATTAGAGTACTAAAAAAAAGATAATTTATCTACATTGTCTAAATTACACTGTAAGTGTTGTGAACACATGTTCATAAACATGTGATTACATTAATACTCATGTCACAAGTCCGCTAAATCCCAACTCTGCCATATATTCTTTTGTTAAAATACAGAGATAAAACTTTAAGTATTGTCACTGACAAACAATTGAATTTGGATCAGGTCTATATTACAGTCCAGACACTTGACCTGCACATGAGCCTTTAGTGATTTGGTGTAATATTGTGGTTGCAGAGGTGAAACTACTCTCATCTCTTCTTTCTGTAAAGATGGAAAGTCTAAATAAATTAGTTCTGATAAAAGCTAAACTTTATAGCATGTTTCACTTGAATGATATGTATTTAATGTGAATACAGAATATGAATGATTAAAGAGAATGAATGGGATTCTCATCTATTACTTTTTTCTTTAACTTAATTAATGCAATTAGTTCATGTCTCACACTAAAGCAGACTTGCAGCTCGTCTATCCTTCCAGTTAATTCTGGTTTCTGTCTTACACAATGTGTTTACTAATGGTTTAGATGGATGTGTCTACAATAAAATCAAATCAAATGAATGTGAGATACGAAGAGTGTGATTCTTGTGTGGCAGGTTTTTAAAGTCTTTCAACGCCAACAATGTAACGAGGTAGTTCAGGTGTATTTCACAACATCTGCCCGCCATGATTCCCCCCTTCAGTGTGCGGCTGACTGTCGCCACCTGAAGATCTCATCTGATTGGTGGAAGTGTTTTCTCTCCACCCTCTTCTGATGACCGCAGATGGATCTGATTGGCTGCGGGGCAATTCCACGCTAAAAGCGAAGGTCGGGGGCGTTTCCTTCTGCAGGCTCCTGGATGGATCAACACAAGGTCCATTAAAGCCTACATCCCGTCTGCACCTTCCTGCCTCACACCGGTAAGACAATACTTACTGTTAGTTTTTAAACACGCAGCCTTTTTCTGCAAAAGCGTCGTGTCTTGTGCGTTCAGATACATTTACCAGGTGAAAGGAAATAACCTGAGGAAACGGGCTGTTTTATAATAATGTCACCTCCTGTACACACTGAGACGTTTGCCAGAAGTCGTAGTAATGCAACATAGTATACAAAAGTGGCGAAGTGCTTCTATACAGAATAACGGCCAGTTCACTTGAGGTAGTTGTACATCTTCCTTCTCCTGTTAGTTGTTGTAACTTAGAAATACTTGAGTAAAGAACAAATACATCAAAGCTAAACTTAAGTGAACCTCAGTAATGTGCTTGGCTGCTTTGTACCGCCTCTATTAAAATCAATAGGGTCACAAAGTGCTGAGGTTAAAGGTTACGCTGTAATGGTAGGTGCTATAAATGTTACTGCAGGCTAATTGTCTGATAAGGTTCATTCTAGGAAATGGCTTTAGTTTTTATTCCAAATAACAGCTCAGTGCCATCAGAAGGTCGTCACTTTGTATCAGTCCTGTCATGATTTAGTACTATCTAATTAAAACTGCTTATTTATATATAGACTGAACTGTATCTACCTGGATATTTTTACAGGAGACCAACAATGAGGCCAAACAGTCAGACACTCAAACGCAGATTCTCTCATGACACAGAGAGAGAGTTTGGAGGAACACTGGGTGAGTCACAGCAGGACACCTGCACTGTGCTGCCACGTTCATTTTATTTAAGCTAATTTACCATGACAACCACAACATACATTAAAAATGTATGGCACATTTTCTGCAGTTAAGCAGAAAATAAGCTTATTTATTATTGTCATTTATGTCTATTTCTGAGTGCAAACGGTGAACGAAGTTACATTTGTGCTGCCATGTGCTACTTACACATTAATGCTGCTTTGCTTAGTGCTATGGTACAATAAAGGTGAACCATATGTGAAACATACATGTATTTCTTTTTGTAAATAAAACCCAATTTTCTGTTGGAGGAAAAACAAGATGATGTTAACAGCTAACATACCACAATTACTGACTAATCTGCAATAATGCGTTAATAGATTAGTTGTTTTATAAAACTGTTCAAACTACATTCTGTTTTTCTGTCTTAGAAATGTCTTGTCTGTCACATAGTTATTTGATCTGCTTTAATGATTCATAATTAACAATGTGCAATGCATTATATTGCAATAAGATATGCTAAACACAGTTTTCTGTATTCCTCTGTAATGTGAACTACTCTCAGGTGCCGTATGCATTCCTTTCTTCCTTCCACTAACGGTGCTGTTCTTGATCTCCGTGAGTCGGTCTCATGAGGCCAGTGTGTTCCAGTGGCCTCCTCCCCTTCCCTCCACTGACCAGCTGTGGGACCCTCTGGCCCCTGTGCTTCTGCTGGGCTGGATGGCTCTGCACACCCTTATCTATTTGATGCCATTAGGAAAGGTAGAGCATGTTCATTAGTCTGAGATGAGAAGTTTAAACTTTAAACTAAAACCAGGTGTGGTGACACCAATAAGACGCTTCCCCTAGAAAGGACACATTGTGAATTAGATGATAATACCAGCTATATAATCATCAAGTAAAGACATGGGTAATGAGTGATAAACATTGATTTGTGAGGGCATAATGTAGAACTGTGTGAAAATGAATACTGGCAAATTAAATAATAAGTGGCTTTCTAACAAAGCAAGTTGTTGAGCTGTGTGACTTTGGCTGAACACATGGCAGAGAATTTTGGATTGCATTAGATTGTAAGGGTGGTCATAATGTTATGCCTGATTGATTGATGATTTTCAACCACACACTGTCCTGCTTGTTTTCCAACTATCCCTGTACCTACAGCTTCTGATTGGCTGAGCACACTCGATCCAGGTAATTAGCAGGGTGTAGGTCAGGCATAGTTGGAAATGAAGCAGGGCAGTGTGTCTTTAGGACCAGGCTTGAGAACCATTGTTCTAGCTGACAAGAAACAATTAATTACAGTACAAAAATGATAAACTCGGTGTTGGAGAAGCAATTGAGTGTCCGTACAGGGCCACAGACTTGTACATGTAGTCAGTTAATCTCACATCAGTTTCAGCAAGTCGCTCTAGGAAAGTGTTCTGGCATACGACCTAAGTGTTCTCTGCTAGCAGAGTTAGCTGCTTTGACTTTGATGGTTAATATCCAATCATTAATTTATAGAGAGGACCATTCATGTGCTTTCTTCAGATTGAAAGTGATTGATTGAATGTTTCTGTAGGTATCTGAAGGATTAGTGCTGAGGGATGGAACACGCCTGAAGTATCCCATAAACGGTATTGTTGGGTTTTGGGGGATAACAACATGCCTTTTGCGATACTGATCTGACTTTACCTATGTTTGATGTTTGTAAATGTTGACCCACAGCTGCAGTACTGTACTGCTGTGAAATATATAATAATAATAATAATAATACTCTGTAATAATTTATAGCATTTCATTTTAAGGAAGTCTTTTATCTTTGTTTTTCTTTTAGCTCTAGTTCTATCTCTACTTTCTGCCCAGTTTGACCTTCAGATAATGTTTACTTAGCTTAGCAGTGTGTCTGCTTACCTCTCTCCTCCAGGCTACAACATTTAGTTTTGTTTGTTTCTCTCCCTCAGGTTTTCATGCCTTGTGCATCACCAGTGTGATGCTGATGTTGTTACTGGGGCTTGGAGCTCCTCTGGGGTATTTGTTTGAGCTGATGTTGCCTCTGGCGGTGTGTGCAATAGCTGTGTCATTCCTGTTCTCCATCTACCTCTACATCCGTTCCTTTTGGGCTCCTTCCCATGCTCTCGCTTTGGGGGGTAACACAGGTGAGAGTGGATGTTCATTTTGAAAGGAAGATGCTAGTGGTGATGTGCTGTACATTTGTGAAGCTGTTCTATTGTTTAGTTGAAGATTTTGGTATTCCACTGGGTAATATCTAACTGCCAAGCTGTCCAGGTGCCTGAAGGCATCAGGCATAAAGTACTCAATCTCTTTCAAGTAAGCTGACCTTGCGCCGGTGTCTACAATGTTCTCTGCTGCACTTCAATACAGAAACCTGAGAGCATCCAGTATTGTTATTCTGCATGTTCATCCGAGTATGTGAAAAGAAAAACTGTGCTAGCAGCCTACAAACTCACAGTCACCACCAGATGCACTGTATTTACCCTGATGATTCTTTCCTAGGACTTTATTGCTCACAACTTTAGCTCTTGCTGGTTAATGGATCTCTCTGTGTTTAGATGAGGTCGCTGACTGAGCAATTCAAGGATGTTTCAGCTCTTTGATTTTGGCCCTACGTTTAAGACAGTTGTCCTAGTGAATGATAAAATGTTTGATTAGTTTTGATGAACTTGTCTCAGTCTGGGCACAGAGAAAGCTCTGCATTTGTCCTGTTGATTCCATCACCAGTGAAATCTTCAGTAAATGCCAGTGTGCCTGATCCATTGACAGCCATGTACATGCAGTCTACAACAGAGCCAGCGCCATGATGGACAGATGGGTCACAAACTGCTCTTTTTCCTGCAAACTTTACATCATTTTGATAGAAGCTTATTTTTCTTAGTTCTTCCTTTTTCTTTTTGTATGTTTTTGTGACCTGCAACCTAGTCTTGTTTTGGGGTTTTGCATATTGTAGTGAATCATCAGAGGTTATGGTCATGAAGTCTTCTCTGTATTGTTGAAGAAAACGTTTGCCTACACCTCCCTGAGCATTCTTGACTTGCTATCACTAGTCTTTTTATTCACCATTTAAGTGGATCCCTGCTCATCTATGATAATTATTTTCTAGATTTGTCTGTATGGCAAAATATTGAAAGATAGTTCTACCATAATCTAAATGGCAACCATCAACTGTCAGTCACCTCTAATGTAGCATTATAGACTTTTATGGCAATTGAGTGAGCTCTACACTATAATTGAGCTACTTTTTCTAAGGCAAATTTGACTTTTTTTTTCAAGTGCTTTGCCATAAAATCAAACAGAAAAAAACGCTCTTGTTGTTTCAGTTAACCAGACTGGGTTCAAGTACAATAGGCACACATACGTGATTTACACAGAATATAGTGTTGAGAAAGTAAAATTAGCTAGTGGATAAATAGATGGATATAAACAAGATGTTTATTTAACATTGTAACCGTGCACACACCATCTGCCTCAGCTGTATTTTGTGTTTAGTGCTAATTAGCAAATGGTATTAGTTAATTCAAATGCTAGCACAATACCACTATCTGTTAACATTAATGAATGTGGTAAACACATTACATGTGGAACATCAGCGTGTTAGCATCATCATTGTGAAGATATTAAAATTGCTCTTACTTTTTTCCTTGCTGCAGTTCTCTGTCTGGGTACTGTTCAAAGTCATTGTGTGAATTCACTGCCTGTTCATACACAAAAAACTTCACCCAGTAATTGGGCTTTAGAGAGCAGTACAGTCCTTTTGACAGCAGACAGTTTGACTTGCAACAGAAGGAAAAGCACAGGATGAACGAATACTGTTTAATACTTGGCAATTAAGCACTCCAGTAAGCCAAGCTAGTGAGCCAGAATGCAAAATACCTGGGCCCTTGAACTGACACATTAAAACTATTAATTACTGTGCTTTGCTTTCTATGACATGTCAAATGTCTGTTGTAAAGCAGACCTATGGTAGCCTACCTCATAGTGTGGGAGAAGTGAATGTAGTTCAGCTGTTAAAGGTATAAATAGATGTCATTATATGTGCTAAGTCATTGATTGCTAGTTCAGTATGGCTAGTTAAAGTATATAACAGAGCAAACTTGGATCACCTGTAGAAGATGTAAGTCACTGAAGCACTGAATTACTGTACACGTGAAAAATGAATTTTATTAATACATTGATGCTTCTGTCTAGGAAATCCTTTGTATGACTTCTTCATCGGACGAGAGCTAAACCCCCGGATAGGAAGCTTTGACCTTAAATATTTCTGTGAGCTCAGACCAGGGCTGATTGGTTGGGTGAGTTGACCAACATTTTTCAAAGATTAAGATTCACATAGCAAAACGTTTCTGTTAAAACGTTCATATCCTGTACCCGCTGTTGAAAAAAAAATTCTAATACAATTTTATTTAAATTTCCCCCAGTACATTTTCACTGGAAACTGCAAAAAAGTGAACAATTTACATACAGACCTTAATTTCCATGTGGCATATTTTTAACTGTGTCCACAAACATTCTGTTTAAAGTTTTTATTTAAATGCAGAGCTGCTATATCTATATATCTTGTGATCGAATACTTATTTTACAATACTCTTGCGAACATTTTTGAAAGTCTTATAATAAGACTTAATAATAAGACTTAAGACATGCTAAATTAATGTTAAAGAGCAGTAATGGTGGTTCTGTTAGAGAAGAACACCAACAGGTGGCGCTGTTCTCCTCTGATTGTCCATAACAGTTGTCGGTCTGTGAGCTCAACACAGAATAAAAAACTTTTCTCCCTCATGACCTGACACAGTGAGAGATTTGTTAGAGGACACTGGTGCTCATCATTATATGTGTCTGAGTCATCGGACTAAATAAGATAAAATACAGTGAGAAGAGTGAGAAAAAAGAATTCCTTATATTATAACTAGGCTTTCTTTATCTTCCCTAGGCACAAAACACAGCATAGAAAAAGGATCAAGTCATACTAAAAATTGTTGATTGTTCTTTTTCTCTTGCTGTATTTACAGTCTTAACAGTAAAACCTTTTCACATCTGAATGTTTTTAAGGCTATGTGCGTAGGAGAAGACAGAAAAAGCTTCCACCAACTGGCTACAGACAGTGTGTAGGAGATTTTTGTTTCCTGCTAAATGTTAAAACTATTTACTTTTAAATTCAGCATCTTAAAATTGCCAATAATGTCCAAAATAATGAACATTGAATGGCTTTTTTAAGAGTCCGAAATTACTTAATGTACACTATTGTTGCGTCGTTCCCCCTTTTTTAGCTATAACAGCTTCCACTCTTCTTGGAAGGCTTTCAGCAAGATTTTAGAGTGTTTGCGGCAATTCATTCAGCAGAGTATGTATCAGTTCTGGCACTGATGTTGGACGAGGAGGCCTGCCTCCCAATCTCGTTCCAGTTCATCCCAAAGGTGCTTAACAGGGTTGAGGTCGGTGTTTTGTGTGGGACAGTCAAGTTCTTTTACACCAAACTCCTCACACCATGTATTTATAGTCCTTCCTGTGTGCACTAGGGCACAGTCATGTTACAGTGGAAAAGGACCTTACCCAAACGGTTGCCACAAAGTTGGAAGCATAGCATTGTCCTATAAAATATGTACTGTATGGTCTCAATGCATTTACATTTATTGTTTTGTCTGTCAGCAGATGTCAAAATATGTGTGGTCACTTTTCTAATAGCATCACACCAGCCTGCATACTGCATGGTGGTCTACAAATACTCAGATGAAATAACTTGTTTTATGTATTCAAACATAATGAAATACAATATTTTCAGTGTAGTTAAACATGATTCTCCTTCTCCTTACACAAGGATTCATCCATTTGACAATATTGGTGAGCTATTCATGGCATGCCAAAAAGTCAGTGTTTTGATTATTCCAACATGTGGACTTTAAAATTAGTTCACATTATATATCTCACAGACAAAACAAGACATTTGTTTATCAAAGTTTTGGTAAAACACACTTTTTAATTAGTCATGTTAATTAATATTTATGTCATTTGTTATCCTCTCAGGTGGTCATAAATCTCGGCATGCTGATGAAAGAGGTAGAGCTCCGAGGTTCCCCTTCCCTCTCCATGATACTGGTCAACAGTTTCCAGCTGTTGTATGTTGCAGACGCACTGTGGAATGAGGTGAGGGGTTAATTGGGTCACACCTGGATACTTGTTTTTATTCCGCACACATTTTTGAATTTGAACAGAACTGATCATCTGCTTTGAACTCGCAGGAAGCTGTTCTGACAACCATGGACATTGTGCATGATGGTTTTGGCTTCATGCTGGTCTTTGGAGACCTTGCCTGGGTTCCTTTCACATACAGCCTGCAGGCAGCCTTCCTGGTCATGCACCCACAGGCCCTGAGTTCACTCGGAGCTGCAACTATAGTTGCATTGAATGGTAATCACGTATCAGCTCTTTTCATTAGGGTACATCATGTGAACTTCCATTGGTAAAGATGTGGATGCTAACATTTTTTTATTTGCCTTCAGGTATTGGATATTATATTTTCAGAAAATCCAACTCACAGAAGAATCAGTTCAGACGAGACCCTACACATCCAAGTGTTGCAAGTTAGTAATTCTTGAAATTTCTACCAGTCTACACATTCACATGTATATATCTTAAATAGTGTATCTTACTTTCTGTTGCATGTATGAACAGGAGGGAAATGCACTGGGGGACTTGATCTTTGCTGCAGTTTTCCAGTTTTACTCTGAAATGTCTTGTTCTCCACGAACCTTTGCAGGACTGGAGACCATTGCCACAGCAACAGGGAAGCGACTGCTGGTGTCCGGCTGGTGGGGTCTCGTTCGCCATCCTAATTACCTTGGTGACCTCCTCATGGCCCTGGCCTGGTCCCTACCCTGTGGTAAGAATGCTTAAAGGCCACCTCAAGGCTCATTGTGTATGCAGGCCACACCGTTGTTATACAATCACAATCTAGTCTTTTAGTAAGATGTGCGTGAAGTAATAGATAAGAGATTATTCTCAGAGTGTTGATTATATCCAGTCATATTTGTAATTAAAATAGTCAAATTGGTGTTTTAATGACATTTTTATCTGAAACATATGTCACTTCATTCTGAGCATACATATAGTAGTGGTTTGATTAAAAGCTAATGTCAGCATGCATATCTGCTACATTTGGGTCCATACTTGTGCGAGCCAGACAGAATCAGCATGCATGTGTGTGCTCACACTGGAGTTTGTGGCTGCTGGATTAACTGCAGGAATGGATCTTAAAGATGGTCTGATTCTGACTGTCTGTGACCTAAATTTAAAGCTGTGTGTGTTACCATTTTAACTCGTTCTGTGTGGGTTAGCTGGGAGCCCACAGAAGTGGACAAACTGGTCTATATGTGTGCACAGTTTGTGTCAGCTAGTTATATAGCAGTACTGTCTGTGGTTGACTAGAGCAGCTGGTATGTGTTGACTACTAAATGACAGGATTGAGGCTGATGCTACATCCATATGCTGTGTTTTTGGTGTTCATGGCAGTTTGTAGAAAGAATCTGTGCCTGTGCCTTTATGACTTTACTGTATCTCCATATAGGGTCTCCAGTGTGATCTCTGGGATTAATCTACCTGGGTAAATCCAGTTTCTCTAATCCCCTACCCTGATTAGAGAAACCAGATTTCCTGTTAACATAACAATTAGGAAATCAGCTTACTGGAGCTGACTGTAACCAGGTTACTTAAGTGCATGTAAACGCACTGATAGTGAATAAACTTTGCAGGATGACGGTCATTTTGGCAACTGGAATATCTGTTGATATATGTATTTATATATCTGGAATATCTTGATTCAGTAGTTGAGATATAGTTTGTACCAAACTGTTACTGACAGTATTAGAGAGCAGCATTGCCATCCATAGAGCTACTAGCATGGTTAAAATAAGTAAATATGCATATTACAATTCCAATTAGACATTTAATGACAATTTCACTCATTATTGACAGTTTTCTGTACTCAGAGTCAGCCATCATGGTTGGTACTAGAAAAATACTGCACTTTGAAACCCAACTCTAGCTATTGTGACTTTTTCTTGTCCTTATTCAATAATTATACTATGTTTTCAACTTATTCAACTACAATAAAGGCATTGACAATCTGTCTTTGTTCCTCTGTAAACTGCCTCACGTTTTCTTGAAAATTCACTTCCTAAATTGGTGACTGTCAGACTTTTGTTACAGCTGACACATAGTGCTCATTGGTATTCAGCTGTATGTGACTCACTTGTCTTTGTAATTGAGATGTACAGTCGGCTCTGCCTTAATTACTGCAGTGAATGTCTAAACTGCTAAATTATGCACTCAAAAAAAAAAAAGAATATATGATGGCACATTGTGGCCATGAAAGCCTCACTGACAAAGGGAAATAGTGGTCACATAGACACCGACTTTAAAAACACTGACTGAAAACAACACTGAGATGAATCACGCTTGGTACATTATGAGCTTAATCAAAACGGTATTCTCTACAGTTCTTTTGCTTGATACAAATTTAAATTCAAAGTCCTACTATTTGCGAGTAAGGATGTGCTCATGCTTACAGCTCTTTTGTTGTAATTCTCAATCTGTCAACTGTGAAAGAAAGTAAATCATAAATACAAACCCAGTTTGCAGAAAAGTTTACTGCAACTTTTTCCAAAATAATGACAACAATGTTTTTTAATTCCCTTGAACTTTTATTTATCTT
>OMLM01014220.1:5287-45068 GCA_900302695.1 Helostoma temminkii | reverse complement strand
AGCTAACCCAGAAAAAAAGACAAAACACTGGTAACACTTAGGGCCTCAAACTTTGAACTAGGCCCAAGTTAAGATCACAAACAGTCAGAATAAGTCCATCTTTGAGCTCCAGTAATAAAGTTAATCCAGCAGCCACAAAACGATCATTGCATGTGCACACACTGAGTCTGCCTGGCTCACACAAGTGGAGACCGAACAATGACAGACACTGAGTGCTCGGCCGAGGCTGTGGTGGACTTGGTGATTGGCCGGAGCCGGCTATAAAGTCCCCCATCATATACATTGGCAAAAGGGGAAATCCGGTCTAGACCATTCTGAAGCTGGATTCTACCAAACATGAAAATGTAAAAAAAAAAGCATGGGGTACACTGCTAACTAATAAGTTACCTACTGTATCCAGTATCAGAGGAAAAAAAGTAGATTACATTATGTTGATGTCATTAATGATGTGAAACGGTACATTGTGCAGATTATATTTTACAGGCCATAATAATGCAGATACAGTATTTTTTCCCTTTAGACCCCCAATTTCTTTTTAATCAAAAAGCCATTATAGAACAAAATATCCAACACACTCAGTTTACTAAATGCAGAAATACAGTGTCACATCATAGAATGATCCAGTGCTGTAAAGTGGATTATCTAATGTATTAATTTGTGTTTGAAATTACCACACAACCCTCATCATCTGTTCTTCTTATCAACTTGAGCTATTCAAGTGTTCAACTTTCTGTAGCAATTCACAATTTCATCTAAACTGAAACATGTTTCTGTTTTTTGTTACAGTGGATGTCGTGTTACAGGAGGAGCCAAGTATTATAGTGTTTGTCAAATTTTTGCTGTATTGGAAGCTGATAGACGAGTTTAGTCTAACCTGCTCGTCCATGAGTGGAATTTATATTTTCTGTTGATATTTAAAGATGCTGCCAGCTCAATACTCTTGTGAGCAGCAGAATGAGAAATAATTAAATGTTTAATTTGAGTTGCTCATCCAAAGGCACACCAGCAGACCTAGATCTGAGGTTTTATATTCCATTTACTTAAATTATAACGTTTTTAAGGTCCCAGAATGAATAGAGAGATTGATTAGAACCATATGTGTCTTTATGAGAGGGAATATGGTAAGAACCCAAAAATGGGGGGCTTATTTAGAGGTTTGACATTTAGTCTTCACACTATAATTTGGATCACAAAGACAAATCCAGGCAAATGAAAAATATGGCATCAATTATGCAGCTGTGATCAAAGTAACAGAGTGTATACAGAACACTGAAAGAGCAGGACACAAGCTGGCTGCTTATAATGTTACTTTTGAATGTTTTGGGTGGTCTGCCTCCTTTGGATGCTTTGTTTAACCTGCACACAGAGCAAGTAGGAATTACATATGACTAGGAATAGTTCAGTGGTGAATGGCCAGAAATCACCCATAGTTACAGTTTTTGAATGCAACTCACTGAATCACGTTTCAGTAATATTAAATGGAATACATGGAGATTGAAGTATCACACATGCATAATGCATTTGGGTTTCATTTGTAACAATGTGGAGCACAAACTCTCCCTGTCTCTGCAACACTATTGTGAGTTTTTCATTTTCTGTGTCTGCTGGTAAGGGAAACAAATGGCAGACGTTTTTTTTTCTAGAATGTGAGTATTTAACCTATTTTAAAAAATCAACTTCAGATAAACATCAACCCTAACCTTTTAACACCTGGTCAGAAGAGAAGAAAAGTCCTGTTGTCTGTAGTAAGTGTGTGCTTGGATTTTTGCCACGTCTGGCTCTGCCAGTCCCGGAAGAATGAGTGTATTTCTCATAGGCTGAGCATCTTGAAGGCAGAAGTGAGAGGATGATATCATATGGTGATGCTAGAAATTTATAAACTGAGTGTTAAGAATAAGGTCATTTTGTTCCATTGTATCTCTGCCTGGATTAAAATGCAGACAATGTGCAACAGACAGGATGACATTATATAAGTTTCTTGCCCAAAGTCCATAATCCCAAAATTAACAGTTGAGAGCTAATTAAAAGGCATGATTTATGGACAAGAGAAATTAAGGCCAAGATGCCACTAATCCAAAACTGCTGTGTGCACCCTAATACATGCCTGGAAAACACATCAGATCTGTTTAAAAGTACCCAATACTGTCAAATGAGTGGATATTACAAAATCTAAGTGGGTGCAGACACAAGAAATACTGTGACCAACACAAGTTTAGGTGAAAATATATTTAGGTCAAGGCAGCATGCAGATGTGAAAGTAGAAAAAGAAAGATAAGAAGAGCAGCAGTGCTTGTGCTTCCTGTTCATGTCTAAATGTCAGCGTGGGGTCAACTGGAATTCATATAAGAAAAACAGAAGAAGTGAAGTCATTAATCGTGGTAGAGGATAAATAGAAAATGTCCCTGCAGGTCTCTCTCATGTTTTGCCAGCATATATGGCAAGCGTCATCATGTTTCCAATCTTATTTTTCATTTAGTTCTATTTTTTGATCCAGCTTCAGTCACATCAAAAATTTCATGCAGTCCACCACATGAGGGAGTGACAAAATTAATGAGATATAAAATATAATTTTCCAGTTGGAAATGTGCAATGATTTATAGAAGTCAGAGTGGAAACCAGACTCAACAGATTAGTTTCAGGTGTATCCCTGTTTTTGTGGTGCATCAGTTTCTATAAATAATTACTCTTGAGAGTCTGATTTATCATAAAAGCTTCACATTATCATTCTCCAGCTGCAACACTCAAAGACCAACACGAGTTATGGTTTTGATGATGATGAATAATTTGTGTGAACTGAAGGAGTGAACTGAAGGAGGCCTTGTTTGTTTATTCCAAACAACCTAAAAGATAAATATTTTATATTTAAACAATTTCCCTCAGGGATTAATAAAGGTTTTTGAATTTTGAATTTTGTTGTACATTGTGATTTCATTTAAATGCTACCATGCTCATAATGACAAGGCTAATGTGCTGATGTTTATCAGATATAAAATTAATCATATACACTGTGTCCTAAACCACTGTATTGGACAAATACAAAATTTTTCAGATAAACCACAAATGTGAACCTCATAGTGCATTAGAGAAGGCCAGGGGATCACTGATGTCATTAGGATTTATCATCTGGCATCCAGGAATGTTTTGACAATGATTTATACCAAACTATGCAACGGTTATGGAGCAGTCTGGACCAGGCCCCACCCAGTTGCTAATGGTGAAGTCCCATCTGAGACTAAAAGAGGATTATTAAAACTGAACTGCAAAGAAACTTGAACTCGGTGGTGATAAAGGTGGAATTCCTCAACCATTGCAGTTTTAGAGTTTGTGCTGTAAAGCAAATGTTTCCACTGTAGTTATTGAACCATTCAAGGCAAAACACCAAAACACATCTACCTACTACTTGGAGGCTTTATTACACTTATTAATGAGAAACAAAATAGAATAAAACAACATTTGGAAATGATAGCCCCTCTTTTATTTTTCTAACTGCCCAGCTCATTTATTAAACTGTTCAACAGTCAGTCAGGGAAAGTTTGGTTTTATATAATTTTATGTGATGTTTTTACAGCGGTTTAGGGACTGTGGACTGGTTCTATTGCACATTGTTGATTGTAATTAAATCAACATTTTTAACCCCTTATGACCCTGTGTTCAGACTACGAGATGTTAACATCATATGTAACATTTATAGACTGAAGATACTGTGGTTGAAGGCATGCATAATAACATTGACAATATACTGTACGTATCAATAGATTTCTGGTGTAACAAAAATGTATTTGATTCAAAGTAAGCTTACAGTAAAGGTGGATGTTCTTGAAAGCTGCTGTCTGAAACAAATTACACATCAAGACAGCAGTGACAAGTAACTAAGTACATTGGTGGAATATTATAACTTTTATTTAAACTTTTACTTTTACTACTATAAAAATCAGGGGAAAACAGCATTAATTTCTAGCTACTTTTGCAGTTTTAGATTCTTATAAAAATGATTGTAAACTAATAAAGTGCTGAAGTTTCATTTATGGATTAACTCCCTGCCACTGTCACTACATAGGATGGTTAAAACCAGCCCCACTTTTATTGACTGCTGTTTTTGTTCCAGTCTGTAGGCAACAACTACATTTTTACATTTTCATTTTCATCTTTGAGAGTTTGTCAAACAAATTAAGTTATAATTATTTTAGTTTTCTTGGTGGAGTACTTTTAAGTAAGTTAAATTTAGATCATGTACTTTAGTACTCTTATTTGAGTAGAAATATAAAAGGGTACTTCTGCTTGTAGTGGAGTGCTTTTCTAGGCTAATACTCACTCTTTTACTTGAGTATTGTGTTTGAGTACTTTATAAACCTCTGCATCAAGGAAAGTGTAATTATCATTAATGTCATTAATAAGTGTGTCCTTATTTGCTTGAAAGAGCTTGAAGGAGATAAAAATTATATTAATCTAAATTAATCAATTTTAAAAAATCAAGAGACTTTTTGACTCTTTGCATTACTAGCCAAAACAACACAAGCCCATGTTCTTGTGTCAGCCACGCCCACATGTTGATGAGGTTGTGCTGTGCAGTTATAGAGAAGAATAACACCAACTGGACAGCAGCCCAAACATTATATATTATGAGCCTATTGCTCAAAGTGCTGTAATGAATAGAGGCTCGACTGCCAAGAGCATTGCAAAAGACTGAGAGCGTGTAAGAGATCTTTCCTCCGTGTTTTACAACTGCACACTCAAAATTATAATTGGCACAAAGGACTTTCCACATTGGATGAGAATGAAATCTACAAAATGTATGTTGTAGCGACTAAATGAACATGTTGAATATCCTTAAGTAGTGGCAATGATATATTAAAAACACATCGCAGCCATGCACATATAACTGCATAAAATATGATAACTGCAGACTACACTCATTTTTGTAAATCCTTCTGTTGGCTGTTGCTTTTCTGTTGCCTTTTGTTCTGTGTGCTTTATTTTCAAAAACAATGAACAGCTTTCATGCTAATGATAGAAGACCTGAATGGCGTTACACCCAGAGAGTAGCCAAGTACGAGAAAACATGGCTAAATGCTTTATTCAGAATAATAACATGGTCATAATACTGATGTTTGCTGTATTTATCATGTTTATCATGGATTCACATAAATTAATCCAGTAGATGTAGGGATATTTCAGTATGGAGTTTCTGACCTGACTTATGTTGCAATGCTTTGGATCTCTTCATACCACGTCTGTGTGTCTGCTACATTACCCATGATGTAAATTTTGTGACCACTCCAGTCAGTGAGTGTCAGAACAGTGTCTTTATGGATGTGTGTGTGCAGCCAATAAATTTGTGTTTGCCTGGACTGTCAGCAATGCCAGTGCACCGTCTGCACTTGTGCCATAAAAGTAAACTGGCTGCTACAGATAGAGGCAGGCAAACTAACTACTATATACTACACAGGTACAGTTCATCTCTGGGCACAAGCAGCAATTCATTCTTGGTTTATTGATTCATTAAAGAATTTCAGACAACCAAAATGTCTATTCCAATTCCAAAATTATATTGTGTGATGGCAAATTTTATATTGTGTGATGGCAAAGCATACTGACATGACAGATTTTTGGACAATGTCCAAAAGGTGCAACAAGCTTTCATATGTACAAACTCAGTTACTTTACTTCTTCTTATTATGACAATATATTTAGCTTTTTTTATTTGTAGTATTTCATGAACACAGCAGTTTTAGTGTGACTTGCATTTGGCATTCCCCTGGGGCCACATACTTGGGTATTTACTGTAAGGATGAAAAATACAACAACAAATGACAAATTTTTGTTAATTTTATGGTCAAACCTATATTAATGTTTACTTTAGTCTTGCAAGACCTGTATAGTTTAACCTGCCAAAATATTATTTAGAATTTCTCTGGCTGTATGTACATCATTGATGTAGATGACACAGAACAGAGCTCATCTGTAGCATGTCTGTCTGTTTTCTGTGGATAAAAAGAGATAAAGCTCCATGAGAAAGTGAACAGGGATTTTATGGGCACACTTTTATCTCCATCCCAAAGCCAACTCTGAGGTGATATGGTGGAACTGCTGTAAGTGCTAGTTTTAAAGTAAAATGCTATTGAACACAAAGTGCAGACATATGTTCTGTTTTATGTCAAAAAAATCTCATGACTCATGGGTCTCTTAACATTTGTCTGCCTTGAAAGGAGTAAGAACATTATCCAAAATTGGTTGCTTTAGTCTCACAGGAAAGAAATATTTTTGTTTCTTAATAATCACTAATAATGAAAATATTATGTTTACAGAGTTAAACTTGTCTCAGTCTTCTCTTATCTGAGTTTTCACCACGAAAAAATCTTTTATCCAGAGGGAATTAAATCTGAAGCCAACAAATGCAAAACATGAATTCAGAAGTGTTGTTTCTTACTAATGTGATATTGTGTTGAACGTTGGTGGGACCTTCCCAGCCACAATAAAAATTAGTGTGGCCACATTGTGGTGATGAATGTCCCATGAGAAGTAGGTCGAGTGGTCAGGATCTCACAACCATATCCAGATCTCCTTCAATCCAGACTTTCTTAAAAATGTAAACTATGATTGATATTCAGGGTTTAGCTGTGACCCTGGGACTATTCCCTGAAGTCAAGGTCATGACAAACTGGGCTAAGAAACACTTTTGGGAAACAGTTTGCTTGAAGACCTTTCAGCAAACATTCCAGCAACGTGGTCTGGCTTGCCACAAAGACCGGCATGCCCAGACCCAGGTGTAAAAGATTTTATTGTATCTAAAACATGTTTAATAATCTTAATTTAACCTTTTTTAAAAAAAAATATTTTAAGAACTCTTCAATTTCCATAATGATTTAACAATTTCCATCTTTTTGGCTTGTCCCACTTCCTTGGCGTCTACCAAGGCTGCAATACAATTGATCATTAGTTTTATTAAAAACATGTGAGATAAGATTTATGGTATTTTAATGTTTTATGTAACATTTAATTCACTAAACTGAATGTTTGATGGCTCACAGAATTTAAAGTCAAATGCCTGTCAAAAGAAATCACCCAGTGCATGAATTCTAATTGGATTTATTTCAATAACAACATGGTTTACAAGTCAACCTACTCAACATGGACAGTTGTATATCTGTTTGAAAGGTAGACATGGGGGAATAGTTCATTTAGTCCAGCCACATTCAAATGTATTACTTATAAACTTGTTTTGTTTTGTTTTGTTTTGTTTTGTTTTGTTTTGTTTTGTTTTGTTTTGTTCATTTTCATGGATTTTCTCCAGATACTCTGAGGGTAACATGATTGCATGTGAGCATGAATAGTTATTTTCCTCTGTTTATCTATAAGTTAGGCCTGTGGCAGAATCTCAGCCTGTCCAGGGCGAGTGCACTAGGGTGTTACGGTACAGATGGTGGCTGTGGATGAATGAGATTGCCAACACCAGACAGTTTTTTTGAGTAAAGGAACACAATGCTCCATTACATCTCTATAAACAAATTAGGATCATGAAGGACCTCGTGTACAGCACACAACACACTGCAATGCACCGGAGTGCCTAAAAGATTTATACACTGAATTAAATTAAGCCAGAATCCAAAACTGAAATCTGACTATTGACATAATTTCTACAAATACAACCATTTGTTAAATTCATATTTTCCTGCAAATATAGCTACAAGCAAACATATCCACATCTTTTCCAGATCATCTGTGCAAATGTAGAAATTATAGGAATGATTTCATTAAAATACATTATATTTCTTCTTTAACTTGAAACATTTCTTGTTTTGATTATTATATTAAAAATATAAAAATCATCTGAGACACAAATGAATAGCGGCATGATGTGTTCTTTAAAAGTTTATTTCAAAAGTAGGCCATTTCGACAGCTACGAGTGCAACAACAAGTGCACACACGTCTGGCAGGATATTTGTTTCTTTACGGCCCTTCTATCGTCACCCCTGCAGGGCCTTGACCTACAGGCTCTGGCTGGCTGCCAAAGGTGTCGTTCAGACAGAGTTTGAGTTCATCCAAAACGGATACGGATGTCTTCATTATGGTTGTCACAGCAGCTCAGGAGCCTTTCAACATGCAGACATCTTTGGCTTCCCGTAATACAGGTGTAGTTTTGTATCTGCACCAGTGCGAGGTAAAAGGATGACATAATCGCATGAGTTCATCTCAACACAGGGCACAGTAGTAAATCTGTGTCTTTGATGAGGTCCTAAACCGGGGTAGGCAACCCTGGTCCTACAGAGCCGCGGCCCTGCTTGTTTTCCAACTATCCCTGCATTCAAAGCTCCTGATTGGATAAACACACCTGATCCAGGTAATCAACAGTGAGAAAGGGAGGGATAGCTGGAAAACAAGAAGGGCTGCAGCTCACTAGGACCCTGTGTTGCCTACCTATGTCCTAAACATAGGACCTGCAACTAATATCGTGAGATATCCAGGATTTCTTTGAGCAACTTGGAATTTTTGATCTACTTTTTTTTATATGCCACATATCAAGTTTTTAAATGCTGCACATGGAGGAGGTTGTGAGCAGTAGGTCTTTGTCTTGAAACTCAGGAAAGAATGCATGAAAAACAGAGGATTAAGAAGGACATGTCGAATACAGAAAGGTACTCAAGGGAAGCAGTTTTGGAAGTAACAAAGTAAGACATTCCTGGAGCCAGTCCCACCAGTTCTTTGTATGTTTGAACTAAAACAGTTTTTACATGGAGCTGTTATTTACAAAAAATAACACAATATACTGTACCCCAGACAACCAAACCTTATGTCAGAAACCATTTGCCACACTAAATTTGCTAATAAATGCTGGCTCATGAAAAGATGAGTGAATACACATACATTTGTGGGTCTTCTTTGTAAGATTACATGTTAATAATAGTAAAGATTTGACAAATGTATGAAAGCCACTCTTAGGGGTAAATGCAACTTCAGAAAAGTAAATACCAGAAAGCAAAATTCTTTGTCATCCTAACAAGTGGCACTGGAAGCCTGGAGACAGCATTACATACAAAATACGGTTTTCAAATGTAAATTTCATTTATTAAGGGAAAAAAGTTGTCCAACCCTGCCTGGACCTATGTGAAAAAGGTAATTGCCACCCCCTTCTTGAATGAATTAACCACATTTTTTGGAAAGCAGAGTTCAGTTTCACTTGCCATACTCAGGCCTGGTTACTGCCAGACCTGTTGAATCAAGAAAGAGTTCCAGAGCCATTTCTAAGACTTCGGGGCGTGGAGGGTTGTCACATTTTAAAACATAATTAATTAGTTACACATAACAATTCACTTTAGCCTACTGTATCAATCAGTGTGCAAACCACTCTAACTCTGGACAGGAAACAAAGATGTTAACTTGTGCAAAGAGGCATCTGGTAAATGTTGTGCAGAAGACCAGAGAAGCTTTAACAGTATCATGTAGGGAGCATTTCTAAAACTGAGAAATGACATCTGGTAACTGAGACTGTCTCTGTTTATTTTCTCTGTTAGTTAATAGTTAGCTGTAGATGTAAGATGGCCACCAGACTCAGGCAGGATATTTTACGCTGCTATGCTGCAGGAGGCCAACCAATTTAAACACCCATCTACGTAAGAGAAAGGTCAAACTGGATTATTGTTAAAATTACAGCAATTAACAGAAGAGTCGCAATGGAATTTAAAGTCAACAGTGGGACAGAGATTAGGATGTCATCAAGCTTCCTCTCAAGGATGACAAGAGGATTTAGGCAGAAGGAAAGCAGAGGAAATTGTTTAAACGGGGTAGGGAGGGTAAAAAATAACTTGGGAGTTAGAAACACCCTGTTCTTGGCTGTTCTGACAGAGTTCCTCACCACGCTCAAAAAGAAATGGGTCACTTTAGAAGTGACTCATTGACTGCGGTTGCAGTGGGAACACATAATGAATTATCCATTATAACTGACGAAAGCACAAACTTGGATATTGTTCAAACTATTTTGTTTTGGCAGCTGTCTCTATTCATACAGCAGGTAATTATCATCATGCAGGATATCCTGTGTTTACTGTCTTCCTTTAGTCACTGATAGCTTAAAAAGTGCAACAGATACATGCTCGGAGCTCTCACCCAGTATGTGATATTGGATGTGTCTGAGTTTGGTTTGGTGACCACCGAACAAATGACTGACAATCATTTTTGGATCAGCTGATTTCTACAGAACTCACAATATTGACAGTAAAAAATAAGAACCAAGTCAGCAGAAAGCCACACAGTGAGTTTATTAAACGCAGCTGTCTAATTGGGTTGTTTCCACCCAATGAGTTATAAAAGCTGAATTCTGTAAAAGGATGTTTCATCTGGACTGGGGCTTCTTTTTCACTAGAACCGATAGTAACGTAATCCACACATATTTTCTTAATGTTTTTATGAATTATTCTAATTATGTGTTAGAATATGATTTTTCTTTCATTGTTCCAACTGACTCTTATTTCACTCTTATTTGCTACAAATCGTTTGGAGGTTGTCATAATTATGGAGTATACACCATGGTGGCTCCTTCAGTCATATTTGCCTACTTCACAGGACTAACAGACAAGACTGCAGTGCAGACACACAAGATGGCGCATACCCAACGTCACAGCAACTAGCAATTCTTTTCCACTGTCCCACCTGAAGCAACTTTAATTGAGATGTTTTAGATCTTTTAGCCTTTTAGCCCATTGTTAAGGTTCTGATCAACTTTGTTTCCAGTAGCAGCAGTTTTTGCAAAAACACCTTCCATCAAACTGATGGAAGGTACCCTGAGGTAAAGGTTAATCGGTGCTACCGGGAGAATGAAAGCCAGAGTCACATTTATTGAGAATTCAAAACAAAAGTGTGTGTGTGTGTGTTATGCTTTCTTGTATATGTATCCACCTGTGTTCAGAACAACAGCTGGGTCCAGAAGGCCCCAGTGATTATCATGGTGGCCCCCTCCACCCCCAACAAACACGTACCCACACACTTTCTATGCTGTGAAGAGTGGGTCGACATCACTCCACCCATCACACTGTGACTCATTCACAGAATATTCTGTTTTCTTACTTCCTTCCCCAGGCTAAGGCTTGGGCGGGAGAAAACAGGTAAATCATTACTTTTCAGTGGCCTTCAGTTATCTGTGGTGTAACACAACTTACTTCAGCAGAAAATTCACACATCAGTAGTAGTTTAAAACTTGTAACTATTGTAACTATTTATATCATACTGTTTGTACATTATATTTCTACTGTATTTTGCTGCTTCCATACAGCATATACATTATTTTAATTTAAAATTGCATTGCTTTAATTATCACAGTGAAAATATCACACGTACAAAATTAGTCTTTCTTTTGAAATCTGTAATTCTACTAGGGTGTTGAGAGAAAACATCTGATCATTAAAATATACTCAAAGTAAACAGGGAACTAATATGTGTGTGCCCTCAGTAACAATGCAGGCAACGATTACCTCAGGCAAAGTGCAGTATGTACTTTCTGTTCCTGACTGCAGTGTAGCACGCAAAGGCTTCAACCACCTGCAAAACTCATTAGCTCACATCTAATTGGTTTCACGTGTAGAGATGCGCTTTCACAACTGATGTGATACTTAAGATTTAAATCCTGGCATGAAATTGTGTCAAAGGGAAGAAGTGCTAAAAGTGTCTGGGAAGCTTTGTTGGATAATTTGAGCTTCAGTTCAATTCAATTCAAGTTCATTTATATAGCGCCAATTCACAACAAAAGTCAAGGCACTTTACAATGTAGTGTTTAAGACCTTAACTAAATACTGCAGAAAACCCAACAAATCCTCCTTTTGTTGCTTTGAAAAAAAATATATAAAAAAGACAAAATCTGAACAACATTCATCACAATTCTTCATTCAAAGGATCAGTGAATCAACACAGCAACTTTTTTTGGAAAAAAAAAGGATTCAAGTTTAGCGTTTCTATTTATGTACATAAAGGTGCAGTAAGTTCAGCATCTTGTACTTACTTTATGCCATCTGTCCTGTAATTTTCCTTTTACAAAAACCTTTAATTTCCTCAAAAAAGATATTCTATAGACACTTCTTAAACCTTTAATCTAATTCATTTAAATGGGAGATGTACTCTATTCAAGACGATGGCTCAAGTACAGTTACAGGGTGAGCTGGGTGTTTTGGGTCTGGGGGATGTTTTGCCCTCCACCATCTATTGATCTACAGGTGTGAATCAGCTTCTATGAATCTCTCTTAACAGATGTTCAGACTGAACAACCTTGCATTAAAACATCTCAGGGGACTGTGCTGGTGGGGGCATGTCGCTGCAGGTACTGGTGAGACATAAAAGATGGTTCTGAAAGTCCAGTCTGAGTAGAACACTTTCATTTGTGTGTTATTAATAATGTTTAACTAGAACCATAACCTTTCCCTAATAATAACTACAGGAAGGTTTGCACTACAACTGAAACTCAAAGTTGGGCTGTAAACTCCATAATTTAGTATACGACAGCCCTGTGCTTTGTACCTGTTATTCATAGTATGTACCAGAAAAAAGTACTGTTTTTTCCATGCATTCTTGTTTCCAGGCAAAATTTGGCTACATTACACACAATGCATAACTAGTAAAGGCAGTTGGCGCCTGCTAATGCAAAACATTATGATAAAAACAGATTTTTAAGAATGATAAGACTAAATTCAACTGATTAGCATAATGTAACCTGCAGTGACCTACTTTGCTTAATTTTAACTTACTGGATGTCAAAACTGAACTGAAACACTTTATGTGAACTTTCTCACAGAATCAACTGTAAACAGATTTTGCATGTGTGAAACTGGTGTTCCCCCTGAAAATACCCACATTGCTTGCTGTTATTTAGTAGGAAAACTTAGTAATATTCCTCCTTTTCCCGATCTTTGTACTGTAGTAACACACACACAGACCAATATTTCCGGTCTGACTAATAACATTTGGAAAATGACCACCTCCACAGATGATGTTGTTATGATCAACCATGTTCACAGTAAGTGTGACACATCAGAACTGATACAATATTTCTGTCCTTGCAGTTGGACAGAAATTTATTTCTTTACACAAACTTGGATATCCATAGATAATTTAGCGAACATTAGAGGAAAAGGACAACGTAGGGACTAACATTTGAATAAACTGTGATGGTGCTGTATGGGCTTGGTGATTATTCCATGTTTTTTTGTTCAGTTTTAAGAGTTGACAGACTTTAGATGATTTTTGAAGCCTTATGAAGTATCCTGATGTTGCACTACAGTTGATCTAATCATGAAATCCCTGTGTGGCCTGTGTAAAATAAAAAATAAATCATGACCATGTTTTGATTTATTTCAGGGAAAAGAGGTAAATAAAACAAAATAACTCAAAAACATAGTCATTATTTTAAGCATAATTTAAGGAAAATATCAAAAGTTTTTTAAGCTTTCATGTGGGATGATATCTGTCCATCTGTTGATTTACAATATACATTATTATGTAGTGGGAGGCCACTAAGTTGCATATGGAAACAACTGTTGCAGCAGGGGTGGTTTTGCTACATTTAATGTAGTTCAACATGGCTTTAAAATAGTTAATTACAATGAGTTAATTCAAAAATGAACTCGGAATCTCTAAAAGTGATTCCCAAGCGAGGAAAGGCCTCCCAGGCCTACATACCCAGCTCCTATCTGCAAACAATTAACAGAACGCTTACAGCCCCCAAAGGACGCCTCCCTCAGTGTTGGCTTTATCCCATAACGTGGCACTGAAATAGATTAGGATCCATTTCTGCAGACACCAAACATTAATATTCTAAAACCCAGAAAATATGTACATGATGTACTGATAAAGATTAAAAATGGTCATAATCTCTGGGTCGATCATTAATAAAATTCATTTCAATTGCATTTGTACATATAACTACAATAAGAATAAAGAGTGGACAGTAAGATAGATGTTGTTCTTTATCCCTTTAAAGAGACATCATCGTCCCTCTTACAGTTTTCCGAAGGCACACATGCTCTGTGGTCTCATGGAGGGAAGAGCTCATATGGTGACTGAAACAGCTCTTTCCCATTAATCTCAACTCCCACATCTGAATACAACTCTGGATTGTGGTGACCCTGACCACAGCTGTAATGAGAACATCTGAATTTAACCATCCTCTCTCTTAGAGAAGGATTCTCCTCTTACTTAAGTAAAACCACATCTAGAGATGATCTGGACATGAGAAACATGCTAATGTCAAATACAAAGGAGGCTTGAAATCATCACTATCATCAGCAGTCAGTCAGAGCTGACTGTAATATTCTTCACTGCAAGCAAGATTTATCCTGAAATGAAAGATGGGTGGGACCTCCTGTATACAGATGGATATAGATAGTGTTATTCTCTGATTGTTTATGACTATGATTGATTAAATATAGTATAATATAACTTTTCAAAGACATATTCAGTATCTCTATACAGTTTGCTGTCTCTGTGAGTTACTGATAGCTCAAAGATCAAACTATTTCTCTGAACCATGACCATGATCTCTTGTTCATACCACAGCAAAACAGCCCCTGCAAACAGAACAATACACTGAGCCAGCAGAAAATAATGGCTGTGGAACTCATCCAAGAACTCCAGCTTTGATATATCCCAGAGTAATGGTTAAACCAGCGAGCAGATTTTACAGTGTGAAGGACAGCTGCCAGGAATGATGAAGAGGAGGGAAAATATACTTAGCAGTGAGGTCATGAAATTGGCAGGGAGGCAAAAAATATTTGTATTAGTCCATGTGCTGTATGTATTGTTTACAGTGACTGTCTACAGGCAACATTTTGTGCAGGAATAACAAGGACTAATTCATATCAAGGTTCAGCTTCTATGTAAAGAAAAGTTGAATGAGACGTTAACACCTCTTTCACAACTGCCCATTCAATATGGAGCTTAGCATAAAAACTTAAAACAGGATAACAGCTAGCCTGATATGTCCAGTCATAACACAATGTGCCTAAAAGCATCACTAAAGCTCAGTGATTTCCATGTTAAATAGGGGTTGTACCAATGATACATGCATGGTTATTTGTTGGTTGCTGGTCTGCTTGTTGTGTGGAGGACTAGACTCCAGGAGGTGTCTAGTTAAACTGTACGGTTACTAGAAATTTATGGACTCCTGTCAGACAGGCAGAATTGAAATGTCTCTTTGGCCATGGTGTGAAAGAAAAAAATAAAAATAAATATAAAGTTACATTTTTGCTAAATTTATACCTGTCACTGGTGATGGATATGGGGAAGCTATGTAAACATGTAAAGTTTATTGTGGCACTTTAATGTTTTCTTTTAATCCACATGTAATTCCAGCTCAATCAACCCCTCAACAAATACAAAAACAAGTCATATTTTAACAAAGTATAATTGCGTCTGTCCCTGCAGCTCCCTCTTTAATTTGGATGGTTGACCTGTATCCAAACAGTTTTTTGGATGTGAATAGTTTTATGCTTGCATTTATAGAAAAACAGATGTGCAATTAAAATGGTTTTATGGTCATTGTTATATGTTTTCTTCTAGATGTGGTTGCCTGTACCCAAAGGCAATGTTTTGAGAAGAATTGGGGGATTTACTGTATCATTTTTGAAACTCTTTGTATGAAAAACAGTTGGATTTAGAGTAAATATTCACACTTAGACAAGCAATGAACTGCATGTCTCAAAGCTGTGCTTAATGAAAGAAGCAAGTTACAGTATAGATAAGGAAGCTGGAAAAGTTGGCAGCATATAAACAAAGTTAAAAATGATAGACATGCACAGCACTTTGCTCAACCACCAACACTGGCAGCTGCTCAGGAGCAACATTCAAAACAAATTTAAAGCTGTTCTGTGTTTGTACTCTGTGACCTCAGAGATGATTTAAGATGTTTTGGCTAATTTCCTCTAAGCTTGAAATGCAGATAAACTATATGCAGTTTCTACATAATCTAAAGAGACTGTATAAACAAGTTTTTGAGCTGTCAAACCAACAGCAGCTGCAATCACTGTAGCTAAACTGCAGTTCTGATCATCTAAGATCTGCAGTACATTCTGTCAAAGCATCTGTAATCTCTTGAGGTGCAAACAGGACGGGCTGTCCCCATCCAGATAGCAAAATACAGTACATCAAGGAGGAGCCTGACAGGATGGAGGCTATTACAGGCATCATGGAAATCACATCCGAGCCAACAGAGTGCACTAAAACTGCCTTTGAGCTCTGGAACAATAAAAAGTCCTTCAGCTTTGGAAGTAAAACTATGCTTGAACATGGTGATTCTGACGTTTCATTTCAGAATTACAATGGAGTTAATACAGGTAAAATGACTAAGGGGAAGTCTGCCAAGTCTTCCTAAGAGCTTTCTGGTCTTTTGATGGACTTATATCCAGCTTAGTTTTATTTTTGTCTAAAGCATCAACCATGACGTTGGTTTTACACACAAACTCAATAAAGAATCAAGTATTATAAGGAATTAGTGTTTCAAAAGATGATTTGTTGTGGACAATTTTATAGAAATACGTTATCTGTGTCTCTTTTTGATTAGGCATTTCTTTTTATCATTGATTTTAAAAGTCTGAGTTCAATAACAAAGTTATTAATTTTTGGCTTTTAACTGAACTGCAAACCTACAGATTTGAGGAGGATTACATTTCTAGGGATGATCATGAATCTTTTCTCAATGTACTTTGACACGGGGCTTTAAGCAGCAATAGTAAAACATACAAAGAAAAATAGTTTCATAATATGTGCAACTAAATCCTTTATTTGCTGATAATGAATCTTGTGTGACAGCCACTTGTGTTATTTGACGATTTGTTAAATTGTATGTCATATAAAAGCAACTATGATATTTTCGACATAACAGAGACAGAAAACACATCCCTGTTGTTTAAAATGTTAACATGAAAACATGTTTTGCAACCCACATTAGGCTTTTTTGATTTGATCTGGAGGACAAATGTTGTTTTCTCATAAGGAAGACAGCGTCAAAACTTCTTTTACACTTCCAGTTCTTTTTCTGTTCCAGAAACAACGTCTGATTGAGAAGTGATTTCAAAACACACTGGAACAGAATCATCAACACAAAACACTGTCACAGAGATGGTGATGCAGATTTAATGCTCTTAGAAGATAAATTGAATACTTTAAGACTGTGTGTTCATCCAAAAGAAAGAGATTAGTGTGACACAGGCTGTAATTCACCTACAGCATAAATAGAGCAAGAGACCAGGGCCCTGTTCTCTGTACGTCACTAAACAGATCCAGGATCAAATGACTAATGCTGGATGTTCTAATCCTGTATAAGGTTATTTAGTTATATCAGTTCTTCAAACCCACTTAGAAAGTAGGTTAGAAAAGCATTGTATAATCATCTAGGATAAAACTGTGCTCTCACGGTTATTGACTACATCATATTCTGTATATATCAACACTGCAAAACGTGATCAGCATTAGCTATATGTCTTGATGAAGAAATACAGAGAGAGAGGAGGGGAGGAGGGGAGGAGGGGAGGAAAAGAGCACCTTTTCACATTGTCAATTTAAAGATTTGATGATTGATTGGTCATTTTAGTTCTGGAGTATTATCAGATCTTTGCCAGCGACAGAGGATTATTCAGACATAATGTTACATTGTGCAACTCTCCCTGTATTATATTGAAAACACGTATCTCTTATCATCATCACTCTGAACTCAGCTCACATAAGGACACCTCATTCACAGTTGGCTGTACTTTCTGGTCCAACACCATTCACATCTGATAAGTTATCTTGTTGACACTGACTAAACCAGAGAACAATTCTGCTTCCCAGAAGGTTTGAGTTTCATACTGAGGCGTGACAGTGGAGGAGTTGACAGAGGAAGAGTCTTAGGTGTGTGCAATGTGGCAACATATCATCACAGGCTCAAAGTATAAATATGTGCTGTTAGGTACTGTATTTGAACACCCCAAAACAATGTCAGGAGCTTCCTTGTCATAGATCTGTTACATGTAATCAGCAAATACACAGATATTAATGTCTGACTGATTTACTAGCTACAAACAAGTGTTAACATTAATCGATATGGTGTCCATCTCTTACAGAGGAAAGTGGCTTTAATCAGAACCAAAAGGTCTGAACGTTGCCAACGTTATAAAGCTCTGCCTCACCAAACCTTGGCTCCTGTGAGCTCAGCACAGCCAGCAATTTGTATTTCATCTGCACCATCAGAGCAAAATGAGAAACATCAGTCCAGGGATGTCACATGAATAAAATATAAAGGTTAACTTGCAAAAAAAGCTTGAAAGCATGACATTCAAAAGATAGGGTGATATTTTAGTCAAGTTACACAGTAGATACAAAAGATAATGAAAGTCATTTTAATAATTTGTCTCTGTGATCATATTAGTTTTTCCAGAGATGTCTCAAATATTCAGCTTTTATACACCAGAAGTATTTCTAGCCAGTGATCTTATATTCCCAAATTGTATACAGTGACAAGAAAAATGTTTGGGAACCTTCTGTGCTTCTGCAGTAATTGGTACAATTTCAATACAATGACTGTAAACTACTACTTTTTAAAACTAACTCTAAAATCCATAATAAATTCACAGTGCTGACGGAGAAAGTAAATGCAGTGTTTGCCACACATACAGTAGGTAGGCCACCCAAGTACGTTAATGGCCACCCAAGCATACGTGACCACACATTTATTAAAATCTGTCCAAAACAACAACACCAGCCGTGATCCATTAAATAGAGAATGGTGCTCTACCGTGCCTGTAGGCTACATGTTGCTTGTTTGCTGCTTAAAATGTCAAACAGCAGCAACATCAGCTGTGGCTAACTAATGATAGTTCTATGATTTAAATTGATGACGGAACAAACCATGCTATTGTTGGTGTGTGTGCTTTCTGCATGTTGGTGGGCAGACAGGCTTCAATACAACACCATTCTACATGGACACTATGTACCAAGGACTGTCTACATGAAGTAAGGGGTATCACTATATAACAGCTTTGAACAATCAGAGAGGACATGTCATCTCTGTAGTCTCATCCAAAAACTCTCAAAACAGAGTCAGATGTCTTCTCTACTAAAACATCAGCTGATTGTGCAACAGTTTCAGAAACTCCCAGATCAAATGTTTGTACAACAGCAAATAGAGACCAACCTTTAGCACAGAATCTGGACCTGGCTGTTAGAAAATATATCTAATACCTAAATACTAAAGCCAGTAGGCTGTTCACTCCACTGTGTTCACCACACTACACAAGGTTGTTACTTCTGTATCTATACTTCTGTCCTGTTGGCCACCACAAGTAAAATCTAATTCTGTGGCCAACACTGAAATGAAATCACTACTTGAATTTAATAACTGGTTGAAGGACATTTGGCAGCAATAACCTCAAACAAGTTTCCAGTAGCTGTTCTTCATCACAGAGCTATTTCAGTTTTGAAATGTCTGCTATGAAAGGCTTTCTGGAGGTCTCCACTGAAATTCTGTTGAGTTGCGTGTAAATCAGAAAAACAGCACACAACATTCTTCCCATCAGGTCTGAGCTTTGACTGAGCCACGTCAGAGGCAGGTTTTCACTTACTCTATACTTACTTCAGTGTTTTGGAAAATTGTGCAGCTGTATAGCTTCTAACGACATTCACTCGGGCCTTGACATTATTCTATAATTCAATTTCCCTTGGATGAAGGCAAGCTGTCCAGGTGAAGCAGCTCCACACATGATGCTAAATCACAGTATGCAGTGACCTTTATTACATAATATGATCATATGTAAAACTGCATGTTCTTTGCATTCAACAAAACAGAAGCTTCCTTTATGGTGTTTTTCTTTAGCTCACTGAGCAATCTCAAAATATTTATTTGATTAGCCCTGCCCTACAACCTTCTTTCAGCAATTAGATTGTGTCGATGTCATTAAAAGTTATTTCCAACTTACACAGTGAATGTTGCAATAAACACTGACAAGATCAATACAATGACTGGTGAGCTGTTAGTTAAAACTGTTAAAAACTTAGATGAGGATCTCACCATATTGCAAACCAGTGAATCACAACCCTGGTCCTTAAAGCACCCTACCCTGCTTGTTTTCTATCCCTGCACTTACGGCTTCTGATTGGCTGAACACACTTCAACCAGGTAACCAGCAGTGGGGGGATAGGGATAGTTGAAAAACAAACAGGACAGTGTGCCCTGACAACCTGAGGACAGATGCATACACTACAGATGTTTTTATGATAAGCATTGAAAACCAAATCTGACTGCAATATTTTACCTTGGGAAATTCCAATTATAATCAATAATCACTTTGATCAATCACTGGTTGATGTTGGTGCCATAGTAAATGCAAAGGGATTTCCATCTTACATCAGTGCTCCAACGTGTGTTGGCTGTTTAACTGAGTATGTTCTGTTCCATGAAGAAACAGGGATCCTCTCAGGTGATGCTGATTGTAGGTGACCTGATAAATAGGCATGTTTAGCAAAGAGAGTGTCTCACCTTTACCAGTCTTATAGTGTTTGTATTTTTCATACAGCTGCACTGTGTGTCTTCAGTTCAGATGAGACTGCAATCAATGTTACCTATTTCTAGTGCATCTGCTGACACTTGAGTGGCATGTTAAAAAATAACACAGGGACTCATAGCCAAAACTGCAAACATAAAACTACTCCTGTTTTTATTAAATTGGATGTTTAAAATTAGCTAAATCTGCCACAAAAAGTGTTTGCAGTTGATGTTGTTACGCTGTGTCCTTTGTGAAAAACACGTAAAAACTTAAAAAAAAACAAGTGTGGATTCCAAACAACCAACTTAAATATTTATTGCCTGAAATAAACTACACACTTGTGCTCTCATATTTAATATTAAGACATGACTATGCAGCTGTATGAAAAAGTTCCAACCAACCTAAAATGGATGGCACTTTTGGTCCCAACACAGCCGCCACCCTACATGCCATTTCCTGAATTTCCTTGGTAACAAGGTACAAGTGAAAACCAACAAGTCAGTGGCTAGACCCTACACATTTAAAAAACCCACACTCCCATTACTTCACAGCAACATGTAGGCCAGTTCATGACACAATTGCTTTAACAGCTATTGTGTGATAAATGAATACAATCCATCCGTGGGTTGATCCAAGGACAGCTATAACTTGAGCAATGGAAAATACACATGCCTGCAGTGCTTTGCCCTGACCCATATCCTTTTCCTCCAGCATGTCCTGTGAGAAAAGCAGAGTAAGGAGCAATACACAGTTTCAGAAGGGAAGTGAATGCTCTCACAGGGGTTCACAGAACTTTATGTGGAGATTACATGACACAGAAACAACACAAGACTTTTTGATTGAAACCCCCAACATTACTGACTCACCTGCTTGTATGTTGATGTGAGATATTTGAGATGAGAGAAAATAGGAAGAGAGGATCGGTACAAACCACCATGTGTGTCTTTAAATTCCAGTTTAATGTATCTGTTGTTGTACAAATCTTATTTATAGAAGAAATAAGGCTTTAGTATTATGTGATATGGGTTAAAAGAGGAAGAACAAATGTTGTGTTCTGTTTTTCTGCTGTCTATATGTGGCCCTGTGATGGACTGACGACCTGGGACCAGGGTGTACCCGCCTCTCGCCCATATGACAGCTGGGATGGGCTCCAGCACACCCATGACCCCTACAGGGACTAAGAGGTATAGAAAATGGATGGATGGATGGATGGATGGACAACCAACAGCACCAGCCTGGTCAAGAAAGCTCACCAGCACATCTTCTTCCAGAGGGCTCTGAAAAAAACCCATCTTACTTTAGACATCCTGGTAAACGACTACCGCTGCACCGCTGAAAACATCCTGACCAGCTGTTTTACAGTCTGGTATGGAAACTGCTCTGTGTCAGACAGGAAATGCATTGTGGGAGCTTCACTTCCTAACACTGACGACATTTACAGGAGGCATCATCTCATGAGAGCACACAACATCACAAAAGACTTCTCTCACCCTTCCCATAGACTGTTTGCCCTCCTGCCCTCTGCGAGGCGCTACAGTTTGTGTGTTTTATTATAATTCATTTACAAAATTCAGTCTAGCAACCTATACATTACAGTGGGTAAAATTTATTTTGTCCCGACAAAGCTGCTGAGACACTGGAAACTACACTTACAATTGTTTATGGTTCTTTAACACTACCACTGACAATGTTCTTGCACAAGGGTCATGATGTACTTAAGAAACATCTGTCTACTGATGATGCTGTTGTTTTGGCCACATTTGTAATCTCTGGTGTGCACTTAAGATTTATTATTTAGTATGATGAAGTCAATAATACAATTACCAAATCCATGTTAGTCTGTAATTATTACTGCCCCACAGAGGAGCTTAATCAATAGTTAAGTGCTGTTTTAAGTAAAAACATGTTTTAAAATACATATTTAACTTCATAAAAACCCACAGCTCATCATTACATTAAAACTTTATTTTTGATACACTGCTCAAACACATGTGTATGCTCCTGATGAGACCTCCTCCCAGACCTGGGTCAGGTCATCAGTGAGCTCCTGGACCTGTCTGTGGAACTGCCTACACACTTTGGCTATATGAAGCCAGACATTGTGCTGGCTACCCTGAGAATGGAAAGCCAGTGGTGGACCTGGACTTTGCCAACCTCATGCCACCTTCACGGACTCTGTTTGGTCAAAAATGCACACTAGTAGCCTGCTGAAGGTCATTTTGTAGTCCTTATCCTGGTCCTCCTTAGACAAAGGAGTACATACCAGTCCTGCTGCTGTTTCCCAGCTCTCCTGGTGAAACTGCTGATCTCCTGCTTTGAATGAGCCATCTTGGAGTAACTGGAATACCTGTGCAACCTGATTGTGCTGTAGGAATATTTGTCTGTAACAACCACATGCGACCACATTCACTTTTTGGGAGTTGTCTTGCTTTTTCCTCTCCATTGCACCTGTTATTACATTCATTTGTAGCAAAACAGCTGAAACTGATTCACAATCTCTTGTGGTTTTAAACAGACTGATATGTCTGAAGTTTAACTCACTTGGTATTACACTATGACAAAGTATTCCCTTAACTTCCCTTAACAGTGTGTTTTTTTACTAACTGCATTGGCCAATCACACTGAAATGAGGAAATATGTCCAAACATTTCACAGCAGGATTTTTCAGTTCAAATGAGAAGTGTAACCTTTGAACAAATTTGTCTTAATGTTTTTGTGTATCTAATGTCTTAATGATTGTTTCTCTTCTTGTTTGGATTAATTACTCTGTTACATTATTGCAGTTCTCCTACAATGATTGTTTATGTGTGATATACAAAAAACTGGAGTGTTGTGCATGGCGTACTCCAAATCAGAAACCTGTTAAACAGATGTACACTCAAGGAGCTGCAGCTTATAAATCTCCATCTTAAATTTATTAGTTTTGTCTTAGAAGAGATTTGTTTTCATTTGTATATGGGAAAAGTAAACCACGCATCTTATGCCAGTCTTGTAAAGTCATTACCTGTGTATAGTGGCATAGTTTTCCCCTTTCAGCCTAAAGTATAAGGCACTGAGACAAATTTATTATAGTTTAACATGTTGTGTGATAGGCTCATTAAACAAGTGAGCCAGTTCCTCATAAATTCTGAAGAGTGTGATGAAACTGATGTTTTATGTTGTTGTTGTGGAAGGAAAATAGCAGTATAGTAAATAGACTTAGTGAAGCACCATGCAAGAACATTTCAGTGTGAGGAAACTGATTGAAAGCACCTGGTCATAAGAACAGCAGACAGGTTGTCAGACTGTGGTACTCTCAGGGGTGGAGAGGTCTCTCTGAATGTAGCCGCAACTCCTACTTTATTCTGCAGTAATGCTTCACGGTCAGAGCTTAAGTTGAACAGACAAATTTACAGACAAATTACTTGTCTCATCTATAATGTGTTTACTTACTCTTCTTAGAAACACATCAATATTTCAGGTTATGTACAGTGTACTGTGGTGTCATGAGTTCCAGACTTTACATGTATAAATGTGTAAAATGTGATTCAATTACAGTACACATCCGCTGTTTCACTGTTCAACAGCATGCAGAACAGCAGGGAGTCAGCAGGTAAAACTTCAATTTTAAAAACTTAGTACTTAAACAATCTTAAAAATAGACATGCATCCATCATCTATACCACTAAGTCCCTGCAGGGGTCATGGGTGTGCTGGAGCCTATCCCAGCTGTCATACAGGCAAGAGGCAGGGTACACCCTAGACAGGTTGCCAGTCTATTGCAGGGCCACATATAGACAAACAACCATTCACACTCACGGGCAATTTAGAGAGTCCCCAGTTAACCTAACTGCATGTCTTTGGACTGTGGGAGGAAACCAAAGTGCCCGGAGAGAACCCACGCAAACACGCAAACTCCACACAGAAAGACCCCAGGAATCAAACCCAGGACCTTCTTGCTGTCAGGCGACAGTGCTAACCACTGCACCACCGTGCCACCCTAAAAATAGATATTTATTAGTCAATGTGCAAAGGTAATGCATCATTTGGATATTGACAGGTTTTTCCGGGTTTATACAGTAGCAACAAATTTATTATGGTTCAAAGTTTATCAGTGGGTGCGTTACACTTTAAGGGTGTGCATGAATAAATGATTTGGAAGGGTGAATGTTTTCTAATACAACATGAAGAAGTGGAACAAATCTTTCAATTGAAACACTTTCTGCCCATGTGCTACACATTTTCCAACAATGCAGAAAAAAGTTTTGGTTCGTCACACTACTGTAACACATAGCCTCCCTCTCCCCACTTTTATGGACAAGTATAAAAAATAGATGTTGAAGTGGAAGTTGAAGCTTTAAGTACAAGCCTACAGTTTTCTACAGAAAACAGAGACAACTAACAGCCTGATTTAACTATATTAAAAACCACATAAACACACAAGATAAAAAACCAGGCAGCATTCACAAGTCACAATAATCAATTGGCAATACTACAAATATGTTAACAACTTAGACTTAACATTAATGATTACACAATGAAAGGGGCTTAGTGGCTTACAACCCCACAATTCCCAAAAAGTTGGCATGCCTAAAACTACATAAAAACAGAATTCAATGATTTGCAAATCCCATTACACATATTTTATTCACCACAGATCTTAGGAAACATGTCAAATGTTTAAACTGTAAATGTACTACCTAAAGCAAAAAAAAGGTAACTTCACTAACAAGGAAGAGATGATGTTTAAGTTCGCTTTATAAATGACATTGATACATTACTGCATTAATTATGCATTGAATTAGTTGTAAATAGTTAAAGCTCTATCATGCCAAGAAGAAGCCATATAAGTAATATATAACATGACCCAGAAATGCCACAGCTTTCTCTGGACCAAAGCTCATTTAAAATGGTCTGTGGGAAAATAGAAAACTGGTGAGACAAATTGAAAATTGCCATTCTTTTTGAAAATTATGGACTTCACCTCTTTTGGGCTAAAGAGGAGAGGGACCTTCCAGCTTGTTATCACCGCTCAGGTCAAAAGCCTGCGTCTCTGATGGTATGGGGGAGCATTAGTGCCTATGGAATGGGCGGCTTTATACTATCTGTAGTGTAGTTTAGGTGGATTGTTACTGCATTTGTAATGTCACTCCTGCAAGCAATGTCTGACTCCCTGGCTTACTGTTCCACTGGCACCAGAGGCCTTGAATTACTCTTGGTATGTCCACATGTTTCCTGTTAAGGTGATTTATTAATGTTAAGTTGATTCTGTTACCATGGAAAGAAAATAGGATTCTCTTCTCTACACACATGATATAATACTGTGTGAGCAATACTATATAATTTTCTATCTTAGATATTAGAGCTGTTGGTTCTGCTATATTCCCATATATTAAATATTTACACCATGCAGAAAATTACAACCAGCATACAGGATCGAATGGTTTTCCAGCACTAAGTGAACTCTACCAATTCTGCCAAGAAGAGAAGCTTGTTGATGGATACCAAAAGTGTCAGCAAAAGTAAAAACTTGCTAAGGAACATATTAAGGAACATAAGTTTAGTTTTAAGTCTGTACTAATGAATGTTTACAAAAGTATTTATGGATCTATCTGTAATAATTATCAAGTTCAGTATCTTAGTTAATATTTGCTAATTAGCACTAAACATAAATTACAGCTAAGATTGATGAAAATGCCAGTGTGTGACCAAATGTTTTTACAACTCACCGTTTGGGGAATTTAATGTTTTCTTTTTAATTCTCATTTTTTACATTAAAATAACAACCTTATAAAATAAGGCAATAAGGCTAATGCCATTTCTGCCATTACAGAACATCTGTTACCACGTAATGACTTCCTCCCGTAGGCGAGTCAAATCATTCCATAAAAGTCAGGACAGCAACATGCTAAGCTAATGAATTAGTCAGACAAAATACCCTCATAAAACCTGACACATAGTGAAACTTTGGTGGCAGTCTAATCAACATTGCAATACAGCTGGGATTACCAACTTGTTTTGTAAGAGGACCAAATTCTGTGCAATCAGCTGGCTGCACTACCAGACACATATTATTGGATCAGCAAAGTATGGAGTCATTATGTGTCGATGGACAAAGCTTATTTGCTCATTTTTGCATTGACACAGAATTTGAAATGATGAATTACTACATTTATAACTTTGCTACAGACATACTCCATACAGTCAACATTTTAGAGGTCCTCCTGCACATGCCAACATATCACTGGAACATGACGCTGAGCAACTGTTTGGGAGCAAACATAGCAAGAGTACCAAATCTTCCTTATTGGAGCTTTACACCACATTTGTTAATAGCAAATATTGTGCCAACCCATCTAGTTGTATAGATGTTGGTGTATTTCTCAAGACTACTTTGGTAAGACCAAAGTCAGTCAAATCTCCTATCTTTGGACAATAAGTGTTAGTCCATCCAATAACTGCAGATGTCAAGATCCAAGTGGTGGACCAACCAGACAACATTTCTGTTCCTTAAGAAAGAAGCATTGGATGCTACATTACCCCTAAAGGTTGCAAAGCACCTGTAAGCAAGGCTGATTTGTCTTGGACTTGACCATTGGACTGACCAAATATTCTAATAGCACTTGACCATGTCCAGCAGCTTTTCTCCCCAGAAATGATCCTACTCAGAGAGGGCGTGGCATGCTGTCCTGTCTATCGAGAGTGTTGAGTATATAGCAACTAAAATTGAGTCTAACTTGACTAACCTGTCTTGGACTTGACAAAAGTGGACTGGACTACAGTCCTGCCTGTAACATTTGCATGTGGTGGTGTGTTTGTGCGTGTTTGAGCAGTAGATTCCTGGAAGACAGCGCAGATATTATGACCAGTATCCTCTTCTTCAGTTCAAAGCACTGTGTGTCTCAGGATTAAGTGTTTCGTCTAGGACTGAAGGGATTACTTATAAAACCACAGCACCCTGCAGTGTGTTATTCAGACTGTTCTGCTGGTTTTCTTCATAAAGCAGTGCTGTCTGCCTGCAATCACTTATTAATGCACCAAATCCCCTCTGGAAGCTTGTCAAAAGGTCAGCTCAAGGAGTGCAAACCTTCATTCAAACATCCCTTGGCAAAGATTGCAGTGATATGTCAAAAAACAATGTCTGGACTCAGCAGGATCTAAACTCACAGGTAAAATAAAAAAGACTTTTATGGCAGACACCAGCTCTTTAATGGTCGTGTAACCATTTAGGAGTGCCATACACTACAATTACATGAAAAGCATAGTGAGACACAGTAAAGAAAATTATACTTTATTATGTAAGCATTAACAACCTTTATTGAGAGGACAGCTGCTCATTAGATAAAAATGAGACCCACTTGTTGATGGTGCATTCTTGAGGTATGTGACCTGCTGAATTTATTACTCATACACTGTATGTAATTTTTATATCACTTACATAGAGCAGCTAATGGTTTCCATGTTGCAGTATAATTTGTAAACAGCTACATTAACATTTTCCTCTTGGCATTGAAACCCTAAATTAATTTAGCCACTAATAATCATAACATACAAATAGGAAGTAGGGTCAAGGAAAAGCAATGATGACTGTTCACTTATTCCAGTATCTATAGACACTGATCTTGTCAACATTTCCACTGCTATCTGTCAAGGGAAAGTTGCAGCAGACAACAGTCATTAGCATGTTGTTGTTACAGATTGATGTTGCCCAGCACTTTGAATCCAGGGTTACTTGAGGTTGACTCACAGCCACGTTGTAATGGAGTCAGCATCACATCACAGCAACCCCAGCACTAAAGCACATTTCCTTGGCTTGGCAGAAAAACAGCCATCAAAGCAGGGAAACCACACTAGTATCTCTGAAAACCCCCAAATGGAGGCTTCTATCCAAACTACACCACTGGAAAGCAAGGGAAAGACAGACCAACGCTGTAAAAAATTTAGTAAGTAAGTAAAAAAAAAAGGCCTTATTTTCTTTTGAGAAAAAATCTTGTTTAGCATGTTTTGCATTTGAAAAGTAATTTAATATTAAAGGGACTATAACAGGTTCCAGATAGCTTTCTTTAAACCAAAACAAACTCAAGACTGCAGCCACAACTTCGCACGTTTCCCCTCCAGTCCAGTTTCTGCAACATCACTGATGTATACCTCCACGACCAGTGAGCCATGTGTAACTACTGTAACTACTTTTTAAAAATATAGTATGACATACAAATTTAAATTTTTGTCCATACCTTCACTGTTGAGATAATGGGTGTCCATATTGAAAAATGCTAATATTCTAAATGTAAACCGAGCAAAAGTGAAATTACACAAAAATAAAATCTTCTTCAAAAGACAAAGTACGCATTGCAAGCACACAGTTTTTCCACGGCTCTGCTAAGGACTGGTGTATTTTGTGTGTTTATAGAGAGCTGTTTTGCAGAAAGTATTTGTTGTTGTTGTTGTTCAGTTGTGGAGGAAAACTAAAACTAAACTTAAACTAATTTTGCGCAGCACACAGCAGGAGATCGCTCTTATTTCTGGAGAAGCTCCTGTTGATTTCAGGGACTGGCGGGGGCATGACATAACACAGCATTTCACATTTTGACATTACCCGGATAAAGTCCAGGTAACCTCTGGGCCATCTGACACACATGCAGATCATTCAGGTCTCCACTTTCATATTCTGGATCTGATTCTGGTTTGAATATGTATGGTTGGATTTGCCATTTTAAATGAGAAATGAGTAAAAGTATATGACATTGTAAAGCTATGGTTTGTTTATGTAGCTTCAGGAGCTGGCAGAAAAAACAGGGTGGCGTTCAGTCACTGTGTGTTTTGGCCATTGCTCAACCCATCGGCAGTCAGTCAGAAGCTAAAACAAACCTTTTCAGACAGAGGATTAGAAGCTGCACAACTACTCTTTCCTTAGTATCTGTCTGAAACCTGAAGACTTTTTATCCCTGATATCACACCCTAAATCCTCCTTAGTTTCAAAACACAGCTGTTCTACTTTGTGTGTAAACAGGGTACAAAAATAAAGATTTTTTAACATATCTGTACAATTGCACAATATTCTGCAACCTTGTGTGTAAATTGAGAAAATATGCAGAAAACATTAAAACCCATAGCACCCTAAATTATGTGTTAAAATAAACTAAGTGCACTCCAGAGGTGATTACTTAAATCCTAATGAAGGATTTGTAGACCTGCAACACTGGAACAGAATTCAAACAACATTCTTACGTTTTACTTTGCTTCCATTTCTGGATATTTTTTTCATTTTATTGGAAATAATAAAAATGAGTGAGGCAAGATAGGCAAATATCCCTGACATGTGTGTGGCTCTGAATCAGAACATTTCTAATAAAGACGATCTGTGTCTAATTAAAGTAGGCCCTAAATGCTTCAAAACAAATCTGCAGAGACCCATGTGGCTATCTATGAATCAATCTCTGATTGATCTGGATATGAAGACCTGAGCCTCCTTGAGTTGGCAGGTCTGCTCTGACATGAAGAATCCCTCCTGCATCTAATTTAGAGTCACCACCAATTCAACATAACGTGTCTAAACTGCAGTCTTTAAACTGGCCTGGTTGCAGAGCAATGTCCAGAGCTTAAAATATTATTTTATCATTATAGCATAATCTTGGAGTGCTTTGGTTTCTACATGTCAAGCAGTGATGAAAGAGCTGATCCCAAACATTTAGAGGAGGAAACATGTTTGTTTGGCAAGTTACTGTGCCCCAATTATTAATTAATAAACACCTAATGAAATTAGGAAATTTAGGATGTCACATTACCACCAGCAACCACAAGTGTCAGCAATTTGAATGTTACTGTTATGAGTGATAGGAAGAGTTCAGTATGTCTGAACAGTACCATGTGGGAAAAGTTATACGCAAGCAATGCTTCATACTGAGCAGACATCTTTCCTCCCAACTTGCCTGTCTCAGTCCTCCGTAAATCATAAAGACAAAATATGGAAAATGACAAGGAACCATTTGCCATTTGAGATTTGGGATTAAGTGTACATCCATTACATGAAAACACAAACATACACACAACATCATATCAATATAACTCCTGGAATAGAAGTAGCAAACAAAAGAAAACCCACGTTCAGGATGCAATTGTCAAATAAACGCCTGTGTTTATGTGTGTGTATGTAGGCAGTACGAAACCTGAGTGCAAAAGCTTCCATCTGCATGAGATTGAAGGTTAACATGTGTTTCCACCTGTCTGCATGTGTGTCTTGACCCTGCTTGTCGGTGAACCTGCCCCTACCATTGTTTTATGACTCCACCACCTCTATGCCTCTCAACACTCGTGCAATAAATCACCAGCCCACTATAGATGCTGCATATCCCAGTAAGGAGTTACCAGGGCTGAAGCTGAACTGTCTGCAGTGGAGGTCAACAGGTGTCAACTCATCTTCTACGTGGATAGGTGGCGCTTCGGTACACAGATGTCATTACAGGTGCTTCACGGTCATAAAACATGTTGTTTGGGACCATAAAAGTTCTTTAGAAGAGGAGATGAATGGTCTTCTCTACGTGGGCATAAGAAAGGAGGGGCTGGAACAAGTGTTAACCTGCCAGTGGTGACTTAGAGGCTGAATATAAAATACTAGTGTATTTATGGATACTTTTACAGTAGCAAGCACTACTTAACATTAAATTGGTTAAATGGTGGAGAGAAAAAAAAAGAAGGAAACAAAGCCAAGAAAATCAATTAACATGGGACTTTAACTTTTGTTGCAGTTGTCCATGTGAGCAAGTCATCGTCAGAACAAACAGTTTCTGGTGTTGAGTCACTGTATCAGTTTCATATGTTGGAATTTTAAAAACAGATATTCTGTTTCGAACTGTGAATACAGGATTAAGTGTGAGATGTAAAATGTAAACCAGCTGCAGCATGTCACGTATTTATGTGAACAAAATGAATGCGTAATATGGTGAGGGGAGCAATGATGTGAGCACAAAGCTAAATGAATAAGTCACAACATTAGAATCAACAGTAGATGATGTGATATCAGCTCATTAAATCCATTCCATAGTTGCATTGTTATTGTTATTGTTATTGTTATTGTTATTGTTATTGTTATTGTAATTGTTACTGTGTTATTGCACATTGAGAGCCACTAAAAGCCTGGGTTAAATTATTTGTAAGTGTAAACATACAGTACTTGGCCAATAAGACTGATTCTGATTGCAGTCCAATCACAGTGAGATGCCAAAGTGTCAAAGAGAAATCTGACATAAAGGGAAACAGACCTACACACTGTGCTTGTGTTCCTGAGTGTTTGTGCCTTGTTTGTGTGGATTCACTAACATTTCTGCTGAGGCTGAGTTGAGGAAAAGATAAATCTTCCAAGAACAAGTCTCAAAAAGTCCCTGTCTGTGGAGCCAAGTTTTAATGCAAACTCTCCATCTCTACAGGTCAGACTGTGGAGGACATAAAACCAATTCTGACTCAAGATCAGTTCAGACAAATGATGCTTCTCTCTTTATCATCCATCACTGCATGTAGTGTTGATCTTACTGAACTAACTTCTCTTCGGGAGGCAAAGTTAAAATGGTTGTTTGGTGTATGTGTGTTGGCTCTACCATTTGGCTTAGTTCTAAAACCAAACCTCTTATTATGATATGTGTAAAACACAATTATTCTAAAATCTCTCATTTGTTTAGTCAATTTGAAGTAAGTGTCTGCACACTCCATGCGTAAGTGTGTAGAATTAATCCCCCTGGTACATGTGTGGGTAGAAAACAAGCAGAAAATAGGTACAAAGCTTTGTACCACATAATCTCAGACACTTGGGAAACACGTAAAAGCAACATCTTTCTAATTAATTTTACTAATCCTATTTTTACACATCACACAAGATGTACAGTATTATAACAGATGTTATATGTGTTTTGTGTTTAAACATGAGCACTCAACAATGAGACTCAAAGTATATAGTTATATTGCATTATAAATCTACAAAACATGTTTTTGAATATATTTATTATAACAGGCAGCAGACTTTACTGTTTCCTATTCATCCAGGGTCTCTCAGCCAAATTTAGCTGCTGGGATGTAGCCCACAAAGAGCTCTCCTAGTTTTTATGTCAGTTTGAAGCAAATGAACAGAATTAAGAATTAAGATCTGTCAGACAATGAGGTGACTGCAGCTCTATATCAGCTCTGGCTTCATTGTGGTTATTCTGTGTCATGTTAGCTATCATATGTTTTTCATGTTTTGCTTGCTACAGTAGTGGTTCCTTCCCCCACCCTCTTTTAGTCCTTCCACACTCTGTCCTTACATTTGAAAAAAGCAAGAATATACAAATGCTTTAAAAATCTTTAGCCCGTTCACTCATTCAGTTTTAGGAAGATTATTATGATTATTATTATATTATTATTATTATTCCTAGACTGTTAGCATTTCAGGCATTCAGTGCACCAGCAAGCGACTTGTATTTACCATGGTTTTCTCCTCTAAAACCTTATCCTGGTTGCTGGCATTTCCTATCCTTTGTTTCCCCCAAGAAAGAAGTCACACTCTAAATACAATTACAACCATTTCCCAGAATTCCCAAAGCCCTGTGAAGCCATCAGACCTCTTTTCAACCAGGTCTCTTACAAATAGAATCATGAAGCTGACTGCTATAGTTTCACATAGATGTTGATTTAAAAAACTATCAGCCATATTTGCAAATATTACAAACGGGTGAGTGAGTAAAGATGTAAAGTCTCAATCGCTCCAGTCATAACAAATGCTCTTATTTAGTTTCTCCACTGACTGAATGATGCCTCTGATGACAATGATCTGTTTGTGCATGTGGACATATTTTGGACTTTTTGGAGCACATAGAATAAATAATATGGATTGACAAAGTAGAAATTAATAATACAACCTTTCTGATATGCAGTGTACAATTGTTAATATGCAAATTAAGAGCCAACAGTAACTCTAGTGCATCAGCTTTTGTATTTGTATTTGTAATACTTTTGTAAACTCCTTTAACCCATCCCATTTAACTGCTATGAAGTGAAGTATGGCATGAGTGATACTGTATAAAACTGAAGGACACAGATTTGCCATTATTAGCCAAGCTTACCTCATTTCTGCTGTGCAGTTTTGATGTGGATTTGCTACATTGAAGTGCCATCTGGGGAATGCTCACCTAAAGGCATCAACATCAGACACAAAGCCTTGAGGACGTACCTGTGGAGCAACACAGTCACAAACATATATTTGATTCACACTGACGAAATCAAAGGGTGTGCCTGTTTTGTATCGTCTGGCTGATGACATTATATGAAACTCTTAACTTTGTATATGAACGTAAAGTGCAAAAGCATATTTCTTGTTCTATTATGCACTGTTAAGCACTGTTTAACACAGAAAATTGGATTATGCCTGGACCATATATCAGAGCTATGACCTAAAAGTGTAACATGCACAAAAGACTTTCCAAACAGATTTGTGTCATAAATTGAAAGTAGAAAATTTGGATGCGCTAACATTTCACTATCACAATAGCATTTCAACATCAGACTGTATAAACATCTGCCGGCACTATGTGGTCAACACATCTAATCTCGCACGACATGTTGCTGATATCTGATCTGCATTCTTTCACAATGTTACCCTAACAAGACTGATTTACATACATACTGTAGCACTGTCCATAAAGAGTGCTGTCTGCTCTCAGCCTGTGTTGATATCAGTATAACTAACCACAAAGTGTTTAATATAGGTCCTGGAAGGAAAGTAAAACATGACTCCATTCCGAAGGAAAAATGTATCTGCTGCTTTCACGCTTCTGGTGCAGTGACCTCATATATCTTCACACACTGATGAAGAAATTATCCAAAGTGTCTAACAACCTCTTTACCAACCTATAGTCTACTGTAGGTTAAATAAAGTGTAATACATCGTTACAGTGGCTTTTGTGAGTAAATGTAGTAGATTATAGAGGATTAATAATCCATCCAATTGTTAAGAATGATCAGTAATACTGCTTTCTTCCTTTTAGGAAAAATAGGAATATTGTATCTACTCTGGACCTAATCTGGATTCACATGCTTGGTCACTTGCCTTTTTCCTGCATTTAAGCATTTATGCAGATATGAATTCTTATTCTACAGACAGTTGTTTTAATTCACTGTTTCATACTGTAGTTGATGCAACGATACCTGTAGAGTTTGCACAAGAAATCCAACCAAGAGGCCAGTGGCAGCAATATTACCATGTTCTACATGTTTAAACAAAGAAGAGCCTGAGTGAAGTCTGGCCTTTGCCCAGGGCTTACAAAGGCTAGTTATTAAAATCACAGGTGGTGTCAGTTTTTTGCACTTCCTTTGAGGAACAGCCTGCACAATCATGTAAAGAAGTGTGCTGAGGAGGAGGAAAATCTTAACAAGCGTGTTGTGTAATGTTGAATTTCACTCCCCTATCATTGGTTCACAGGTGAAAAAGGAGAATTCACATTGATGTGGTTCGTTTTATCAACCTGAGACAGCTGTGTATAGCAGCTGCAATCCAATCTCTGTGTAACATACTACTAAACAGATTTAAAAATAACCATAATTAATGTTGGCAGATGAGAAATAACTATAGAGGAGTAGTATGACCACACTGTTCAGATATTTTTGTACACAAAATGATTTGACCTTAAATGGCTTGTTGAGGTTCTGCTCTCAATTATAGAAATAACAAAAACAGCAGTTTTTCCACTCTGATGCAGAGATTTGGAAAATTTAGATCTTTAAGCCATCCTCTCACAAATCATGAAGAGTAAATATCTCTTAAGAGGAGCTTTAAAACTATACAGCCAAAACAAACACACAAAGAAAACTCCTCTTTAGCATTTTCACAATTTCAAACTAAAAAATACTTAAATTTTCTTATCCAAATACATGGATTTGTCTTATCCATGTATTTGGTTTGACACACCATGACACACCTTGAGGTTTTGCTGTCTGGGATATACTGTGTTCTTAACTTTAGAATATTACTCCTTAGTTAGTCAGTCAATGTTTGATGAAATACAGAATATAAACTGTAACAAAGGCACTGTTAGGCATTGACTATCTATAAATAACAACAAACTAAACAGATGTAAATCAGCAGTTCATGTGGAGATTTTTACCATAGAGACACCTAGAGCAGTCCCCGACACACGCCTGTAACGAAAACAGTGGTAGAAACAAACACTGAAACACTTCCCACCCTTGAAGCACATACCAGAACCTTGACCTCAGAAAACTATATCTGTCAAAATCTCTCAATTTGTAGGGAGATGCTGAAAGCAGCATCAGTCTCAACTGAAGAGCCTGTGGCAGCAACCATGCATTCTGCTGAAGTATCTGGGCAAGGTACTGACTCCTCAGCAGCTCCAGGATTAATCCGCCCTTGCTGAACTGAGAGAAGGACTTCTTTCTCTTCTTCTGGTCTCTTGTAAAAGTGAGTTGTGTTGCCCCAATATCACATTAGCATTTTGATATTGGTTCTGCAGATATTTGGTCAGTGAATATTTGCAGGGAATAACAAACGAGTAAGCGCTGCAGTGAAAACAACATAATTTCCTGTTTTGTGGCACTAAAGGTGTTCCACAGCTTCCTCTGCACTCACAAGCATAACCCCAAGTGAAGCACCCTCTGGTGGTGTACATAGTGGTGGCGTACATGCACAGCTGTTTCCTACCTGGCTACGTTGTCCATTGCTAAAAAGTCAATGTTCTCTGTGACTTAATTCAAACATTTGACTTCATTTACTGCTTAAATATTTACAGACTCAGTCAGGAGATGTTTAGGGTATCATGTGTATCAAACACATGGCAAACTTTGTTGTGTACACTTGACATGCTCATATGTTCCATAACATCCTTTACATACAACCCAGACCTACACAGCTATGAACAATATTCTGTGTGGAAACAACAACAATAAAACAATAACTTGAGCTGAGTAACACATGCAGCTAAATCTTTCCAAGCAAGGTACAAACAATATTAGGACATTAGAAATATCAAACACAGCTATATGGACAGTTCCATAGTTGAAAAGCCACAGAGAGAGAAGGTTGTGTACATTTCACTCACACTTGTGGAAGAGGAAGACAATTATCTTGTGTGTGCTATCCTGAACCTCAACAACTCTATATATAGTAGTAAGACATAGGATTTTGTTCCTACCCTGTGGCCAGTGATGTGGGTAAACTAGCTGGCCGACCTCTACAGGGGGACAGCGTACCTTGTCATGTTAATGCAGCTTTCTGTTTAGCATACTGCCTTACTCTGTTGTGTGTCTCCTTTAAACGCTCCTGATGGACCAAAAGCCAGTTCTGTTTCCTATCTAGCACTTGTTCCTGACACAGCAAACCATCTACTAGAAGGTGTGGGTGTACCCCAAACATGAAGTAATACAATGAATGTCCTGTTGTGGCGTAGGGAGTTACATTGTATGCATAGACCAGCTTTGGCAAGTACTCAGGTCGACAGCGTTTCCTTTCTTTTGTCCTGTCAAAATGTTCAAGTTTCTGCAATTATCTTAATGTAACCTCTCAGGCACACCCTACTTCATAAACCACAAACTTGATGTAAACATCTGTCACCAACTTCAAGAGGCTGTGAAGCTCCAAAGGGATTCATAGGGACACTTTGGCAGTACACATCATTTGCACTGCTTAACCGATTGTTCCACATCTTCATGCATCCCAACCCAGAAACACCTCAACAGGTTCTGTCTGCGCTCTATTCACTAATGTCCTATGCGATCATGCACACTCTTAAGAACAGTTTCCTTTAGATTAACTGGTAAAAGGAGCTTTTGACATTCGCCTACATGCATATAGTCGATGACACTATAGAGCAAGCCATCAACCTAATTTATTCTGTGCCAATCTGAGTAGAGTGATAGCAGCCTTGGCCACACTTTGTCTCTGGTGGTGGGTGGGCTTTTTCTTCTGATACCAAAGATTTCTGAAGGACTTAGAGGTAGGATCAAGGTTCTGAAACAGTTTGAACTATTTAGAGTAACCTGTACTGATTAGATCGATTTCTAGGCCGATACTGCACTTCATGGTCAAATGGGGCTAGCTGAGCAACCCCTGCGCTGTTCAATTGCCCCTAGTTTTGCTGAGGTCAGGGTTAGGGTGACACAATTGCTATTTTCTGTTATTACAGTGAATTTAGACTCTAAGTAATACCAAGTACCCTCTGAATTTCTCTGGTACAGCCCACTCGAGTGCAAGTCATTTTTCTCAGCATTTCTCAACCTCCTACTGGCATATGCTATAACACATTTTTTGCCTCCCTGACACTGACGTTGCCTCCCTTACACCGATGCTAGCCAAAATTCTAACAACAAATGGAAGGGAGAAATCTGCATAACCAAAAGAGAAGCACTAGCAAATCTCTCCTTCAATTGGTTGAATGACTCCTGACACTCTGGTGTTCACAGACTATAAAATAGGCTGTTGGACATAATCAAGCTGTTCTATTTAATATGCATTGACCACATCATACAGATGACCTGCTAGCTGGGAAAATCCCTGCTTAAATTTCCTGTTGTAACTGCAAAATCCCAAGAATTACCTCAAATCTTTGACTGTAGTGGGAACTGTCCACTATTTCACTGCTGCTTCCTTATGGGTCTGTGCCTATGTTCTCTGCTGATATCTGGTGACCAAGGAAGCACAAAATGGAGTGGAGGAATTGGCATTTCTTCACCTTGACTTTTAAATCTGTTTTCCTTAGTCTCTGCCACACTGTCTGTAGCTGCAACGGGTGTTCCTCAAAGGTCGGTAAATACACTAAAATATCATCCCATAGCCGTCACCGAATAGAAGCTGAGGATTATTTTGAATACTCCCATGCACTGTCCCAGATTCTTTGCTCATCCTTTAAACAAAAACCAGATGCAGTATCTAATGCTAGGGTAGCAGAGATCAGTTTGTGGAGGGAATCAGGAATTGTGCTATCAGAAGGGAGCTTTGCAAAATGGTTAGGAATAAGCCAGAAAGAAACTCTTGCTTGGTCTCTTGAGGACAGGCCCAGCAAGCCAAGAGTTGCCAAAAGTAGAAGCATATCATGTGACAATGTGGTAGAGGGAAGTCATTGTACAGGTAGTGCACAAGATAAAGCATCTCCTACACTAAATGTAATCCTTGAACATTTTCGGGGAAACTAGCTTTCTCAGTGCCTGAGAGCCTGGCAATCCAAGGAAAGGTTAAAGGTTCAAAGACCCTTGCTAATGAGAGATTTTTTTTGAACAAGCAGTTGGCAAGTGACCAGAAGTGGAAGTTGAGGTAGGTTGTGTTAAGGCTAAAACCCTGCTGGATATTGGGAACCAGGTTAGCACCATCTCTAAGTCACTGTTCCAGAAACACTTGGTGCATGAGACTGAGAACATAGCCCCTATAGCCAAATGGCTAAATCTAACAGCTTCTAATTCATTGCCAATCCCTTGCATAGGCTACATTGGGTTGGATGTATAGGCTATGGGGTTAGCTGTACCAGAGTGTGGGTTTTAGGTAGTCAGGGATCCACCCCCAGAAGAGCCAGAGCTAAAGAGCCAGGAGCTAGTTTCTGAGAAGTCTAAGAAAGAAAAGATTGGTGCAAAGGGAAAAATATCTCTCTGTTCATTATAACATCTCTTTCTGACATGGTTAAGGACCAATCCTATTTCTCCCCGTTAGCCCTACCCCTAGGTTTTGCGCGTTCATGTAAGGGGTAGGGGTATACTGATTTCCTTTTGGTTGGAGGGGTAGGGCCGAGGCAGAGGGCTACATAATCCTTGAAATGAAGATTTTTCAGGACCACACTTCAAACAAAGGGGTATTAGAATTTCTTAGCATAAACCAGATACATGGACAGTATGGCTGCACAAGAGGCCGACAAATATAAATATTTTTGAAATAATAAGGATTTAATTACGGCAACCTTTCTTTTATGTTATATTCCATCTTGTGCTAAATCATTTAAGGTCATATTCTTCATTGGAAAAATGCTAGGTTTGCCAGCGTTAACTTTCCATTATTAGTCATTTGGCACCAATGACTATTGATGACACTGGTGACACCAGCAATGGGGTTTTGGTGTCTTGTCCACAGACACCTCAGCACGCAGGACAGGCAGATCACTGCACTACAACACATATCATTGTTGCTAATTTGCACAGCAGTCTTGCATGTTTTAATGTCTGATACTCCGTGACTTGACAGCATATCATGTCCAGAAATTAACTAATGATCAGACGCAGTGAATTTGTGAACTTTTTTACCGCTCGTCAGATTACCACAGTCGACAACTTAGAAGCTGTTAACACTCACCAT
>OMLM01014215.1:42662-54675 GCA_900302695.1 Helostoma temminkii | reverse complement strand
AAAAAGCTGATATAAATAGTGAGCAAGGTAAGATGATTTAAAGGAGAAATGCTCATTTTAGCATTTCAGACATCTTGTTCTGAAATGTCACTACAGACTGCAAAAAACCTTTCAATCTAGGATGGAGTCATTTTAATAAATGACTAAACACTGAGATGACAAGACAGCAGAATTTATTCCTATGTGGTTGAACCTTAAGCAGCAATGGGCATGAAGAAACTAAACTAAACCAACCTAATTTTAACGAGTTCTTGCTTCTGGACTAGTCAAACCATGAATGTAACTTATTTAACAACCCATCTTTGCATGGCAGTTTCAATGTCTGAGTAGTGTTTAACTCACCAGCTGTTCCTACCCCTTTTTTTGATTAAAGACCATATAACTAATTTCAGAGGCCTTCAGAGAACCAAAACAAACTCAAGCCTGTACACGTCACTCTTTGCCCCTCCCATCCTGTTTCCGCAACTATGTATTCCTCCGGTTAGTCAGTCTCCAGTACATAGCTACCATTAGTTCTCTGTGTAATAAAACACTGCCTCTTCAGTCTTAGGTCCACTTTCTCGCTGTGGCTGTGGGTTTTCTGTTACTTTTTTCTGTTTGATTTTCACTTAATTTTTTAGGAAATGTGTAAAATATCAGATATTGCAGCTTTATACTATATATTTGTTAACCATTTTTTATTATTTAGAAAGAACAAATGAACAAAAAAACTAAATAACAATAACAGTTGCATTTGTGGGCATCAATTCCTTCTCCACCGTAGCATTTAACTGTTTATTTTAAACTGAATCTGCTTCTGTAAAGTGTGTGTTACAAGAAGGAAGTGAATTTGTCCTCACAATAAAAAAAATCTAGTTTACAGCGTCAACCTTTAAAAGTTTTTCCACAGATGAATGGCAGAAGTCCATATGAAAATGAACATATGATGATGAGAGAAGAGATGGAGGTTGAAATTCTGTTCTTCACTTCCTCTTCTTCCTCTTCAGAGCCTTCCACTCTCCCTCCTGAGTGCCCAAACTGCCAAGGAGCTCCTTCACCTTCCTCTTCCTCTCTGCATCTCTGAAACACACAATGTTCAAAGGATTAGACAATTTCAACCTAAACCTTCTGGCTCACCTGCACATGGGCACCGTGTTTTATCCACACCTGCTCATGACTTCACTGAGCTTCTCTCTAGCCAGGAAGCGTGAGTCCTTCCTGATCTCCCTCAGAGCGCCCTTAAACTCTTTCTTGTACTTGTGTTTTAGTCGTTCCCTCTCCTTCTCCTCTCTGGTGCTGCCATGCTTCTTTCCATAGTCCAACCTGAGAAATATTAAACAGATATATAAACAGGTGCAACACAAACAAATGTGCATGTTTTGTTTGTTGTGTTGGGACAGTTTAATTGTAATAATAACACAATTAAAAACATTCACTTAATGGCTTACACTTCAACAATCTTAGGTGTGAGTAGCTTTAGAGGAATAGGCTTCTTCTTCTCAAAAACAAGTGGACTGTGAGTCAAAGGAGCACTGCTGATGGTCGCTAGAATCTGACTGTGAAGCTCCTGTAGGAACAATAAAAATAATAAATATAACACTGAAAATTAAATACATGGAGACAGATTAATACAGAACAGATAAAGGGAAAAAAAACAGACAATGCTGTGTCAAAAACACCCACCTGCAAAGGCTCTGGTAATGTTTGGGCTAAAAGGTGTTTGGAAAGCAACGTTCTGATTGGCTGCAGGATGTGTGGAAAGGATGTGAGGTCTTTGTAGAGCAGACAGCATCGCTTTACCAAGTCCAGGCAAGTAGACAAACACATCAACCTGCGAAAGGACACATAACATTGAAGAACATTTTATTTATTTACGATTTGTAATGTGTCTGATGCTTAGTTGCTCACTCTACTAACCTCTAAGACCACAATAACAGACTGACAGAGGAGGTGCCATAGCAGATGACACCATTTAACCATCAGCCCATTTCTTTTCCCTTTCCTTTCTGACTGTAAATACAGGACCTAAAAATGCAGGAATGTTTTCCTTTGTGACCCATTAATGCACGTGTCTATGAGTATTCCAGGAGATCCACATGTGGGATTAAATGTATATATGGCCATCATGTAACTGATGACAACTGATGTTTAAAAATTATATTTGCCCCTGTATTGGCTGCAGGTATGACATCTGTCTTGGTTTGTGAGTTTGTGGGGAAAATTAAGTTGTTGTGTTGCAAACTGGAGGTTGCATGTAGTTAATTATTAATAAACAGGCCTCTGCATGTCCTTCTTGTGTGCCATAAGATTATTTCTACGTTTTTTATAGTATTTCCTTCAATGTGTCTCTAGAAGTACAAATTTAACATTATAAAAATAAAAATTAAACAACATAAACATGCTTACTTTAACGGCTTTGTGAGGCTGTTAAATTAGCATGCTAACGCACTTACAATGAAAATGCTCATGTTTACCGTTCACCAACTCACTTAAAAGTATCATACTATATGATAATGTGTTTTAATTTTAATAAATGTTATGACGATCAAAACAATTTTTTAGAGTTAGAAGTTGAGACGAGCATCAAACATTATCAGGATATACTGTAATGTTTCTTCACATGTAGCCATCTTGTATAATTCATGACAAATTCATGTTATTCTGGAGACCAGAAGAGTTTCAAAACTCTGCAAGAGAAATTTACCTACTAAACTGTTCCTCGCTATTACTGTATGTCTTCTGTGGGCAAACATGTGAATTTATCTTCACACATGTAGACACACTTTAGCTTTATCACTCTAGGGCATGTGCTATTACTGTAATAGTAATTACCAAAGCTTCTGGACCGTTCACACACAGCAGCTGCTGCGCATGTGTCACTGTAGGGGCTGAATATTTAAATATAACTGGGCACCAGGTGTGAGAAGCACGAGTCACACACAGAGCTGTGTCTATAACCGTGGAAGCAAGACCCAGTTCTTCATATGATACACATATGACTGAATGCGGGATGTTTATTCTGTATGACTTGTAGGTGTACTTATTTCTTATGATTCCTTCTAACATAACAACACAAGTTTTTAATGGCATCTTGCGGGTATTCATTTTATTTGAATACAAATAAAAATGCATATTCTGACAACCTGTGCACAATCATGGTTCACTGAAGCCTGTTTGCAAGCTTTGCTTTGTGCCCACACACCAGCTGCTGTGTGAAACCATGCTGGCGACGCATCAGAATCACACAAGTGGATGTATCATCTCTGAGCCATGCAGTCTGAACAGGTCTATACACAGTATGACATTTTATGTTTGGTTTTTATATCCACACATTGTGGCTATTAATGAAGACCTCCATCATACATTAATTCTTCTTCAGGAAAAGCTACTTTTCAATATTGTAAAGCAACAAATATGTTAAAGGAGATATCCAAATGTTTGCGTGCTTCATATTAGTCTCCGCAGAAAAACAAATTAGTTTTTCACTTCCATTCAGGTAATTAATGATTCTAACTTCATATCTATATTCCTGTCTCACCATTTCATTTTTCAGCCTCTTTTCTGCTCCAGACTGAACATGCGTGGCCATGTGAAGACAAAAGAGTTCTTTCACACTTCATCTGCCTCCCGCACTTACTACTGAGACTATAATAGTATCCAAGCAAGTTTTCACTCCTGTTATGACATGGTACAGTTAATACTCAGTCTTTACGGTTTCTGAACACATGGCTCTGGTGGCCAGCTGTGCATACAGAGGCTTAGACTCAACACATCTGGAGAAACCTGTGAAGGATTTAAGCCTCAATTTAAAGGAGTGAACTGATAATTGTGTAAGTGTGAAATGTGTAAAATCAAATCAATGTTTGTTAAGAAGATCTTTCTTACAAGTTTTGTTAAAGGACAGGTCCACAATTTGAACATTAAAAGTTATTTTAATAACCATTTCCTCTCTCCATACTGGCTGTGAATTAGCCCGATACACAGGGGAAAGATTCTAGTAACTAGTATTTTTACATCTCTTTAAAAATGTGAAATCATTTAATTACCTAGCATTATCAACGGTTATGGTCTAATAAAACATGCAGATGTGCATTGTATTTATGGGATTAAAATTAAATGAATTGTTCAATGTTGACTTTTGTCGCTTATATTAAACAAATAACATCTAACCTGTTAATCATGAGCTTGAGTGTCCAAAAGGGTTGATTAAGTTAAAGGACAAGATTATAATTACATCCAAACAGTTTATGATTTAGGTCTTTGACCAACTTCATTGCCTCCAGGTAATCCATGCCTCTTACCTGTGGTTGTCTTTGTCAACTTCATTTTTGAGATCCAGGTGTTGGGTAGCAGACAGTGACAGGTTTTTCTTGCTCCAGCCTTTGCATGAGTCAGAGTCTGACAACACCAGCAGATCACTGTGCTTCCCTGATGGCCTGAAGGGTGGCACCACACAGTAACCTACAACACAATGTCAGAGTCTGACACTTCTGTTTTAACTTACAAATACAAGCTCCAAAACATAGAAAGAACAGACTTTAGGAAATGCACATATTTTGTCAGAGTGGTATGTGGGTGTCCACTGGATGCTGTGAAATGTAACCTACCAAGAGAAGTCTTGTCCTGCACAGCCAGGTGAAGTGTTCCAGTCAGGAAGTTTACGAGCTCTGGCACAAAGCGCTTTGAAAAAGATACGTACTCCACTGCCAGACAGCACAGCACTAAACCTGACGTGACATCCTGTAATGATCTCACTGGACACTAACAATGCACAAACCATGGACAAAACACACACAGGCATGATTAGTACTTAAAACCACACATTCACATAACCACAGCATAAAAGGAGATTTAATTTTATTTAACTATGATTTTATATTAGAAATAACAATAAAGAAGCAACAGGAAAAGACACAGAGGCAGGTAGGAAAGAGCAGTCAAAATAAAAACAAAAGTGCTCTAACAACACAGTCAGTAACAAATCACTGATAGTAGTTTGTACCTTGGTGAGAGCTTGGCTGATATAAAGCAGAGCTGGAGTTGTGACTGGGTGCCTGAAGTCAGAGGTAGGAAACAGCAGGGCTGTCACCTTCAGATAGATGAGCTGGAAAACACACACAGACACATACTGTAAATGTATTTGTCCCACACACAAGAAGGAATTAGCAATAATCTTATTAAAATCTCACATCTATCATCCCCTTAGTGCTTAGCAACAGCAGTGTGTGAGATGAGTTAATAGCCTGTACTCACTGCATCTGATAATGAAGAACAGCAATGTGCTTTGCTTGGTGCCAGCCAACTAAGTTTATTAGAAACACCTGGCTCAAACTGATATATTCTAAGGTTATGAGCATAATGTTTGGCTTTTGTTGAAACAAGTGTCGGAGGTGTAGTTTTTGCTGTACAGCACTAAACAAAGAAGTGTTTGTGTTATTAGTGTAGCTTTACAAATACTAATGGTGGACACAAAGCAACACAGTCCAAGACAAGTAACCTTTAAAACCTGTATACATCCTGTTAAAGGTTACATGTTTATGTTTATGGTGTTCACAGTAACTAATGCATACCATGTCTAGAGCTGGAAAACCAACATGTCCTTTGACCTCAAGCTCCTCCTCTATGCTATGACCAGCATCTCCGAGGATACTCTGCATGGACTTACAGGCTGCTTCCGGAAACATCTGACACAGAGCATACAACTCGCTAAAGAGAGCAAAAAGAAAAAGCAGTGCAAATGTAAAGAATTGCGTTTCATTTCGAAGGTATAAATATCTATATCAGACGTAAACTCAAAAGACACTTTCTTAACTCACGGTATGAGTTTATCTATGACGGTCAGCTCAGGTGGACTCCTGGTGGCCAGTTCTCCAATGTACTCCAACAGAAAGCCAAACAGTTTCTGAGAGAAACAGAAATATCATATGTTCATAGAGCAGTAACTGTAAAGTAAAACTGGTTACAGAGACAAACACACCAAGCTGATTTACAAAAGTAATAGCTTTTCTATACTGTACCTGTAGTTTGAGCTTATTGCCCACACCCAAACTAGGGTGGTTGCACTTCTGTGTTCTGGCCACAATAAGGCGCTGGTTATCAGGGGTGTGACCATGGAGCAAGTCTTTCAAGTCACTGAGGCTCTCTGGAGCTACAAAGAAACACAAGTTAAAACTTTATTACAAAGCTTTATGATGGGAAAGCATAGTCATCTCAGCTTGACACGTGATGCTTATTTACCAATGTCTATTTTAGATGAAGCTCTGAAGAAAACTCAAAAAGAAATGGCAAGTTAAGAACAGTACCTAAAAATTTGATGAATGTGACATTTTTGTAAATGCGTTTTTATGAGTGCAGTTACCAGTAAATGTGTATGGGAGCTCAGCTTTAGCTGCCTCCTGCTGGGCCTTCATCTCCTCTTTGCTCAGACTCTTCTTTGGTTTGTCCTCCTGTTTTCTCTCCTCATCTTCACTTTCTTGCTCAGACTCCAGGTCAGAGTGACCATCTTCTTCACCACTGCTGCCTTCACCTTGATCCTCCTCTTCTTCTTCTTCTTCTTCATCATCATCATTTTCATCATCGTCGTCATCTTCCCCCTCCTCCTCATCCTCCTCCTCCTCATCATCCTCCTCACTTTCTCCCTCTTCTGCATCTTCATCCCCATCTCCCTCAGACTCCTCTCCAATGTTCCATTTTCCATCCTAAACAAACACAAAGATAAATAAAACAAGGTTTGTATTAACATCCAAATTGTGGGGTTAGAAAAGAGTGAAGACTATTCCAAACACAAATTAACACACAAATCTCATATACTGTGTTGCCTCATACCTGATAAGCCAAGGTCTTCTTGTCGTCTTTGTTCAGGATGAAGCCATCATTGAGATCATCAGCAGACATATGGTTGTGAGTCTGTGCACTGTCTCCGACCTCATCTCCCATCATCCTCCTCAGACGGTCGGCCTGGAGAAAGCACAGAGCAAAAGAAATCGACACAAACATTAAAACATGTTAAAACATTATGTAAACAAGAAGCCATGAGATAAAAATGATCAACAGCTGCTCCGCATTGTGAACGTACCTCGAGTTTCTGCAGCTTCTCTCTCTCCTCCCTAGCAATCTCCTCTGGGGTTTTCATCTTTTCTGAGGGCTGAGCCTTCATCTCAAAACCGAGCTCTCTGACCATCATGTCATACTCATCCAGCTGAAAACCACGGGAGGAAGCAGAATGAGAACAATTAGGCTCAGTCACTGGTGAAAGAGAGCACAAATGTAAGACTAACAACATACTGGTGATTAGTTGGTGCATCCTTACCTTAGGCTTCTCCTCCGGTTTGTTGTCCTGCTCGGCTTTGGGGGTCTTTTTCACCATCAGCGCCTGGATATTCTTCCAGTCCTGATCCAGCTTCTCAGTCAGTTCAATCGCTTCCTCTCTCTGCACTTGTCGTTCCCGCTGAGAAAGAACTTAACAGTTACTCATTTGGATCCATTTCCTCTATATCAGTCACCTATGCATCTGCTCGATATTAGTCACTTACAGACACTAATTACAAAAATGTGTATATGTCAGTCTGGACCCAAACTGAACAATAAAGGGTGTCTGACAACACCGGGGTATTGCACAAAACTAAGATAAGGGATTAAGCTGGGATTTTTCACTTATCCTTGACCTGGTTGTATAGAAGCAGGATAAATTAAACTCAGTTGAGTTAAATGGGGATTTATTCTGTGTAGGCAATCTGTGCTTTTCCAGTTATCCCAGCTTTATTTAGCCCAGACACAGTTGCATGAACGCAGGTTAAATTAAGCTAAATTAAGTTACTATGGAAATTTATTCTTTGAAGTTAGCCTGGTCCAGAGCAGGCTACGAACCAGGATAAGATTAATCCTGGTGATTTATCTGTCTGTTCAGTCAACAGTCCTATTAGAAATTAATTTGTTTTACAGTCATTCCATAGTCTTTTGTAAATACATTGATTCACTTCAATGATCCTGCATTAAAATACCACAGATATATCGTTAATCATTTAATTATGTTTTTTTTTTTAATTGTCACAATCATTCATGTAGTGGCCATTAATGTCCGGGTTGAGGAATACGTAACTTATTGCAGTTCAAGAATGAAAAAACTTTCCCAGAAAGATTAGACCCATGGGAATTTGTAGATGAATTTCTTACTGATGATTTCTGTAGCTGATGAGTCTGAAGACAAAACACCAACCAGTGCAAAGTCAAACCCCGACTGTCCTCTGCTGAGACTTTAACTGCTAATCTCAGTACAGACAATAAAATATGTCAGTGGACACCTTATATAGCCTATTTACCTTTTATCTGTTTTGACATTAAAATGGATGCATATTGTAGATAAATGTTTGCAATTAATGTTCATGTTAAATTTCCTGAGTAACCTGAACTTAAAGCAAAAACTAAGTAACAGTGGTAATTGTGACTGTTTCAGTGGAGCACTGGTTATTAATTATTTCTGGGCTACTTGCTCATTCAGTCACTCCGCTATTGTCTGCCAGATATTTTTCATTTTTACATATATGTTTCACGTCTTAATATGTCCCCATAATAAGCAGTTGCTCAGTTGGTGAGAAGTGTGCTGTTCCAGTCTTTTTCCATTTTTAATGAGCGATTCTGTGATCAATACATGTTGTCTATTAAAAAAAAGCAGTGAACATGCTCTTATCCCAGCTGTCTACATCTGTCTTGACATAGCCACACCTTCTTATCTTGGCAGATTAAGCCAGAATGGGTTGATCAGACTAGGTCAAGCTGGGACTTTTCAGGATTCCAGGATTACTTTTGTGCAATACCCCCAGGTCTGAGTTACTGACTCACCTTCTCCTGTTTAGACTTCTGGATGAGTTCTTCAATGAGCTCTTGTCTGGACTTGGCCCTCTGGCTTCCTTCCTCCTCCTCCTGCTGTTCTCCTGTTTTCTTTCTGAGGAGGCCCCCTCCTCCGAAGTGGGAAGCAGTCAGCTCAGCTAAATGCGAAAGACAAATACTGTCACTATTATGTGCCAGATCTGGCATCTACTGTATCATATGACTACAGTCTTGCTCTAACTTGGGAATCATACAACATTATGTCTTTATAGCATAAAGTTGGCCAATGAAATTATGTTAGTTACTACAGTTACTGTTATTAGTTTCATTCCTTTGTTTTCTGGTGATCATGAATTACTGGGACAGATAAATACAGATTCCAGAAAGAAAGGTTACATAATTTATGGTGCTACTCCCCATTAATCTGTATTACAGTAACCATCTTTAGCATTTAGATTTGGACGGTACGCACCTGACAGAAGTCCTTTCTCTTCTGATTCATCATCACTATTCACATTATCATTAAATTTCTCCATTTCAGCCAAAGACTGTCCATAATGAGTCAGCTCCTCCTCCTCATTCAGGTTGTAGACATCCTTCTTATCATGGACACGCTAAGAGATTATGCAAAATTGTATTGTTAGTTATACCAAGATAAGAATTAAAAAAGTACAGACATACAGGGCCTTCAATAGTGATATTCCGATCACTGTGTATGTATGAACAATTTCATTTAAAGTTAAGCTACAAGTCAAGACCTGAGTGTCCTATCAGGTAAAAGCAACTTATTCCATCACTCACCTGTCTCTCCATTGCAAACCTCTGCAGGATTTTGTCCTCAGGTGCCATCTTGGTGTCATACTCGCCAAAGCGTCTATCAATGAATTTGCTGGACTTGTTCTTCTGTTTGTACTCCTTCAGGAGGGTCTCTTTTCTCTACAGATCAAAAATGAACAATACTGAATATCATTCCTGTCAGTTCTCTCTCAGGCAAACACATATGCGCACATACAAAAACATTCATTCTTTATCAGAGAGGTTCAAAATTGTTCTTGTTGAGTTTAACGATATAAAATATTAAATTTTATGCAATTGCAACCTGCTCTTTAGGTTTCACTTATAAAATATAACAGTTAAATGGGCGCGCAGGTTCTGCTTGTGCCCTCACTTTAACTTCTCTAATTTTCTCTGTCCTAACTAAGCTCCCATCCCTTTAGCAGAATATCCCTGTCCCAGCATGATGCTGTGAACACCAGGCTTCACAGCACAGAGTGTAAAATGGATGGTGAGCTGTGATGCATGGCATCCACAGATATAGTGCTACAGCAGAAGAGTTTATCTTTTGTTTTACTTTTTATTTGATCAGCCTTCAAAATATGTGCTATATTGGAGTCTGCTGTCATTTTTGTTTTTGCCACACTGTGTTCTATGGCTTCTATTTGTAGCTGTGGATTCCTAGGTGTTCAACATTTCATTTGCATAAAGGATTTAAGAACACAGATTGCTGTACTATTTAATGATTGTACTGTGATTGGCTGCAGAGAGTGAAGAGTAGTGATGATACAGAGTAACAGCTTGAGATTCTCTTACCTTATTGATGGCTTTGGATCGAGACACACCTGGAAGACCCACATCATGTTTGGTTTTTCTCCCCAGAATATCAAATTTCTTCCTGTTGATTTTCACTTCAAATGGGTTGTTTTTTATATCAGTGGAGGTCTTGGCCTTACGGACCTTGTCAGCAAGGCTCCTCTTCTTAGGTGCCTTGCCCATCTGTAACACGCCAGCGAACTGATGAGCTAACATCAATGACATTACCTTGGCATTGTACAATAAATATTGACTCTCCTGGCCATCCTGACAGTGAAGGACATTTATTTATTAAAATACCCATCACATCTGTTACTCAATCTGTTGATTATGTATTTATATAAAAAATATCCTACGTACAAACATTTCCAACGTGTATCTTACTGAACATCTTTTTTTGAGAATACTCACCTGACTTGCACTAAGAACAATGTATTATAGTATAACACTATCACTGTATAGTCTATGTTTACTACATGCTATAGTTTACTTATGGTTATAACTGCATCCTACCATTATGGTTGTGGTTACTGTGAATAGCTTGGATTTTATTTGTCTTTGCTGCTGAAATGTTCCTATGACCCATCTATATATCTCTGAATGTGATCAATTCTCCATAAACCCTAATTTTATAATGTTATATCACTTACCAACTACCACATGGACGTATAGGTGTTGGGTGACATTATACTATTCTTCTTTTTTTTTATTTAACTGACTAACTTGGTTTCGAACGTCTGAGCTAAACTACACCTCATATAGCAAACATGCTAACAGTTAGCATTTTTTTAAATAAATAAATACTTTTACTCTAAATATTGTAAGGGTCAAACGTTAAAAGAAAAAGAATACATGACAAAAGTGAAAACCTAGACCAATACTAAAACTAACTTTATTATGAACCGACACATTGTAAACAAACATCACACTCGAGCAGTGTTTACCTTTCAGCCGCGTCGAGCCGTCGAGTTATTAAATCCAGAAAGAGGAAAACATAGAAGTCTAACGCTCTATCAATTCTGACAGTAATAAATAATAATACTTTTATGTTTTACTGTCCACGTTGTTTCACTGAATTCCCATTTCCAGCATGCACAGCCTGAGGTCAAAGTTCAAAACTAAGACGCAATCAAAAGCAACTTCCGGGTTAAAATTTCCCACAGTGCCTCTAGCGGTGGGAGCTCATCCTTCAAAATAAGGGTGCGCATTACACAGTAACTGGGTCTAAAACAAAAAGTCTAAAACAATCATCAGTGAAAATGGACATTTTTTCTCTTATGCCCAAGGTTATCTGAAACGGTATCTGTTGCTGGGGAGAGAACAACAAATCACCAAGCCTTTATGGCAAAGTATGTAACTTTGATCCACACTGAAATATCTAGTTAACCCTGTAAAGCCCAGCCCAACAAATAATAGCCAAAACATCCTTTTTTTTAATTGGAGTGTGCCCTGGACCCTTTTCCAAAAATATATATATATATTATTTCTACATGTGAGGCTTTTGGTTTATTATATTTGATACAAATAAAGTTTATGCTAATTTAGTGATCAAAACATTTTTGCGTATCCAATATCATACAAATGGCATTACAGGGTTAATTATCAAATTCTTTGCCAA
>OMLM01014215.1:23246-37319 GCA_900302695.1 Helostoma temminkii | reverse complement strand
TGGGGGGACCTGAACCCTAGGTTGGAAGGTAAATAATAATTTGGGGGGAAAAGTTCACAAGATAAACCTGAGTCAGCCATGTTTGTGATGTCAATGAGTTTTTTTTAAAAAGACATTTTCCATTCAAATATTTCATATCTCACTTTATAACACTTTGGCACCCAACAAGGTGAAATATAACACAAATCCTGCTCAGTTCAAGAACTTTCTGCAAAATTAGCTAAAATTGTGAGGTCTTGTTGTTGTTGCTGTATTTATATATTTTTAATAATTTATCTTGTATAATTTTATGTTACCCTTAAATATTTACTTTCCCTTTATTGTAGATTTAATCAGGATTATTAGTAACACAAGAGACTTTTGTAATATATTTGTATGTGCAGTATTATTGGTTTGTGTTCTCTCTCTTGCTTACTTGACCAGGACACTTGCAAAACACATCCTTAATCTCAATATGGGTTTTCCTGGTAAAATAATAATTATATTAATAAAATGAATACATATCTGACAAATGAATTTAAATATGTTTAGCAGTTCATCTCCCCTTATTTATCACGGATCCCCTCTAATTGATGTTTTAACCCTTTGGAGTGTGTCTGCTAGCTTCAGTAGCTAGCGTTAGCATGTCTGGTGCTCCTTCTGTCACAGATTCTCCAGGCTCATATTAGAGGCTCATATTGGCCAGTAGGAGCAAATATTAATAATTACAAACCTAATGTGTATGGCTTCTTTATGCTGGTGAACATAATAAATGCTAATTTGTTAAAATCAGCATGCTAGCTTAACAATACAGCGTTAACTTTCCAAGTTAGCACGGCTGTATGTTATGACACACACTAACGTTGGGAGTGTATTTTATGCTTAAACACTCAATTAACGTATTTTCTTTTATTAAAATGCTTACACTCTACTTTTGTCCCGAACTGTGTTACGTGTTTGTTGTGTTTTGTGTTTTCACTGGAGATCTGGCGTTACTTGCATTTTCTGTGTACGGCTCCACGTCTGCCGCCAAAACCTCCTTAACCCGGTGAGCCAGGGACTCCACAAGGTTCGTGAAGGTGTCCTGTAATATCTGGTAGCACGATTTCTGAAATACATCCTTTAAATCCTCCAGGATAGTCAGAGACAGATCCTCCATGGATGGGTCTCCTGGTGCTATGTCTTCCCCAGGTGAAAAAGGTTCATCATCTGAGCGGGACACCTGCTTCCAGAGCTCCATGGTCCAGTGTGAAGCTCAACTGTCTTCCACTACTTTCTGTAGCTATCGACCACGATGAAACTTTTTATACATCAGCTTTTTTTTTGCCAATTGTCAAAGTCGCTCAGGTCCTTAAACTCAACAGTTTACCTGCTTCCAACACAAAAGCTTCACTTGCTTTTTAATATGTCCCACAACAACATGACCTTAATTCACATTTCGATGGATTAAGGTAACAATTAATAGCTATCAATTATTCATGTGCATTTTCATCACACACTTAAGGGATATCCGTGATGATTCAACATATCCTGAATATGAAGATACTGACTATTCAATAAACTCAATTATTATTATTACTTATCTAAGTCCAGGGAGCTGAACTGTCAGCTCACTGTGACAAATATTTGGTTATAGTTTCTAATGTTTGAAGTCAGATTTTGTTAGACTAAAGTAGAACCCTTAGCTGTACATACTTGTTATTGCTGTATATTGACATATGCTCAGATGTGATGCATTTTATTTTGGAGTAATTCTTGATGCTTCCTGGAGGCATCAGACTGATTTTATTTTTTCCAATTGTTGTACAAGTTATTCGTTCAAAGTAGCTTCCCCAGCATTTCTCCTGCTATATGAATAGGCACTGATTACTTATATTATTGACTGCCATCACACAATACTGATTTTCAAGGTAGTGTTTTTATTCATGGCTGTAAAAGAGGCAGAACCATGAGAAAAGAGAGGTGAAGTATTAAGTCTGTAGATTGTATAATGATGACACATTAAACTGGAAGTAGTTCAGACAGAGAATACAGATAAGCATAGCTGTGAGATTTAAATCAAAAATACATGGTTGACTCAAATGAAACTATGACTATAAAGGGCTTTAGTATAATTACCAGCACAGTAAAGCTAAAATAAGATAAAAAATAAACGGGGTAGTTACAGTTGTTTCAAGGACAGTACGCGCTCTAAGCACTCTACGCATGCAGTCCTTCAGGAGTTAGACATTCTCAGCTTACATGTAGCGTTGAAAGAAAACCACCCACAGTGGACAAAGGCCAAAGTTTATTAAGCATCTCAGAGTAGGTGAAGCCTCCTGTTAGTGTTGCTTTTTTTGTTCACCACGAGTTAAACAGACCGTCGACTAATCCTTTACTAAAACAGGATGGAAAAAACACAAGTTATGAAGCGCTGCATGGAAATGGCCTAGGTATTAATGCCCTGCAACCTCAAGCACAGCTTATTCGCAATCACACTACTGATCACACTTCAGTGACCAAACAACAACAAAAAAAAAGTATAATAAATGCTTCTCCAGTGTACGTTGTGTCTTAACTGCAACTGGAAAAACAAAGTGACAAAGTCTCTTTACTCAGAGTGGCGTTTTACACAGGTAAGTCCATGATGAGGTTCTGACCTATCATGGATCATGCAGTTTTATAACAGTGACATTGTCGTTTACATGTCCCATAACTGTTTCTTCTGCTCTGATAGACTATGACTAATCTAAAATGATTATGTGGTATGAGTTTTCAGACAGTGGTTTATAAAAGAGGAGGTTCACAGTGCTCTCTCACAGCAAGTCAAAATGGCTCAATCTACTTTGTGAGAAAACAAGCAAAAGTTACATTCGAAGAAAATAATGAAGTATATCACACAATATATAGTATTTCTGCCCGTTTCCATTTTGGCCAGAGGCAGGCAGAAATCAAGGGCCAAATACAAAACAAAGCTGAGCAGAAATAATTATAAAAATGAAAAACAATCTGAGAATTTGTACGTATTCCTTCATACTAGAGACTCACAGACAGTAGCAAATATATTATCAACCCTTAGAAGAATCAAAAAGCGCAGTGCTTACTGACACTTTATTGCGAACCATGATCAGCATTACTTGGTTCAAACATCCTCCAGGTTTACAGCACTGCCGATGGGCCATTTAAATCAATTTGGTTTGTGAAATTAAAACACGTCATATAAAGATCCAAAGCATTGTCTGATATACCTTTAAGTTAAGGCTGTACCAAAAGATTGTGGGTTGAAAATTTTGAGTTAAAAAAAAAAAAAAGATAATTCACCCAAGTGAATGTAGATGATTTAATGTAAATATTGGAGTTTATGCAAACTAATAAGGATTGTTTATGACTGCAGTCATGAGTACATGGATGCAAACTTCAGAGGTAACATTAGTATCATACACTTTGAAGTTCTTACTGTCAGAATTTACCACCGGTTAAATGAGAGGGTACAAGCTTCTTCCTGCATTTACTCTTTTTTAAAGACACTTTTTGATACAATCCCAATACATTCTAGTGGTTACAACAGTTTAGTAATACTCTTCTTTAAAAACGGAGGGCGATAAAACCCTAAAACCCTCACTCAAAGTGTGGGCCTGTAGTAATAGACATGCATAAAAGGCCAGGTGGAGTGGACAAGACTGCATCACTCACTCACAACGAAAAGCCTCTAATAATTAAAAACTTTTGCTATCAATCATTTTTACACTGTATACAAAATTGGCACACGCTAACGAGGAATAACAGGTTAATAAGCCAGCGACAAATGATATCAAAACAACAAAAAGCATAACTGTAAGCGTGGTTTGCTCGAAGGGTGCAATGATAGCAGACGAAAGCAAAAATGAAAAGAGGCAGAGGCCAGCCTTGAGGACCAATCCAACATTCTCCAATCTAGGACTCTGACTTTTTTTTGTTTTTCTTTAGGAAAGAAGGAGTGCGGAACTTCTTTTTCTTTTTGGAGGGTGATTTACTGGGAGACTCGTCACACTCTTGGTCACCAGCGTCAGCGGGTTCCTCCCCCTCAGCTGCATCTGCAGTAGCAGGGGCAGAGGCGGAGTCTTCGGCGGGAAGAGCTGGGACATCAGATGAGTCGTCGGGTGTTAAATCTGGAAGGGTCTGTCTCAGGGTGGCGGCATCACTCTCATCTTTATAAGTTTGTTCTGGCAAAGACTCTGAAGGAGGGAGATGGAGAAAGTTATTGATCTCAGAAGTCAAACTGACGGATCAGCACTGTTAAGCTTACACAACACTGAGGCTATTACAAACTGACCAAAGGATAAGCAGTGAAATCCACAATACTGTATCTTCTATTTAAAAGGATTCGCTTGTCCAATGGCTTCTTTATAACATTAAGACGTCAATTCTTGACTTGACCTAATACTGCACCAACACTGTTGCCTCCCTACAGCATAGAAGTCCACAAGGTTTCCACAGACAACTTTTACCCTAAAAGCCCAAAAAGCACTTTGCAAAAGCACCAAATAATACATCTAAAGTGCATGTTTCCTCAGATCTGCAGCCAAACCAACATCTACCATTTATGTTACATAAAATACAGCAGCTCCAAAGTTTATCTTCAGGAATTATTGTCTTCTTTCCTTTGCGGCTGAGAATAAGCAGCAATAATTAGGATTTCTTCTTTTTCTCTGGCCTTTTAATGTCCCTGTTCTGTCAAGCTAAAGCTGGTGCACAGCATTTTTGCTTTTACCTTCTTTTAAACAGGGTAATCTTAATGAGTGAAGTTCCCTTGCTCATTTGCACCCTGTGTACAAACAAACAAAAATGAAAGTCCACAACCATGAAAGTACAGCAGTGCCATACAAGGTGATTTAAAAATGAATTAGTGGATGGGATAAAGGAGACATTAACAACTGGTGCAGCTCTCGAGGAGCAGGAGTTAAAATTAAGCTTTAAATAGTCAGCCAGTCAGAACAGTATTACATCTGACCCATTTAATTTCTCTTAATACTATATTTCACATTTTTTTTTATAATTTCCAAATGTTGACATAATATACCCAATTGACCCTGACTCCACTAAACTGAGAAAATCTGATCTAACAAGAGTAGCTTCAAGGACTAAGATATGTATATCATTAGCAAAATGCACTTTTTGTGTGGTTACAGGTTAACCCAAACTCATGCCCTGCCATCATGAAAGGATAATGAGAAAAAAAATTTCCTTTTGGTCCTTTTATTAGTCTAAATGTGGTCATTTCTTGTGGACTTTGGTCATTTTCTGTCTTTTTTAAATTGTACTGTGTCTGTTTTTGTTCCTCATAAATTTAGCAGTTTTAACTTGCATTAACTGAAGACACAACATTAGGTGAAGGCAGAGTTTCCCGCCAATCATGGTGCTGACATTGTCTTTTGCTTGTTTTATGGTTAAAGCGAACTTGCCCAGGCACTGCAGATGAATATTAGCATTATGGTTAAATCTGATCTTTTAATATGAGCAAGCTAAAGCTATTATTACCTGCAAACCACATTTTAACAGGCATAAATTGAGAAGTTGATTTCATTTACCTCTATCTAAAATAAACACCCATTAAATTAGAAAATTTGCAATAATTTCCAATAGGTTGAATCACTGCAAATATCATATGGGCAGTGCTAGATGGCAATGGTAACTAAGGAGCATGAGGCTTAGTGGAAAATATATTTAACACTTGTATATTTGAGTACCGTATGATTTATGAGTACTGATTTAACTAGGCCTTCGTAGTTACTATTGAGTAGTAATTATTTAAACATACTCCCGGCAAAAAGAGTTAAGAAGCAACAGGTGCTGGTTCTAGATCAAGGGACCAGTGGCCACACAGCATTCAAACCACTGCTACAAACTCACACTGTGCATTCAGGTGCAAAAACAGCTACAGTTCTGTTCACTTATAAAGTTGCTCACATGCTACTGAGATTCATTGAAAAACAATAAAATCCTGAGGAAACAGTACACACTAGTCTTTATTTTAGATCTCATGTCTGTCAGAACTGAAACAAGGCTAAACAACACAGATAAAATGGATGCTAAACACCACACAGCCAAGCTTAGGGCTTCAACCATTTTTGAAGCTACAGCAGTGAATCTGAGCAAAGCCAACAGCGGCAAGTTTGGTTCAAAAGCCATATTCAAATAAAACACAGATGTACCTGGTAAAGGACTCATCTGTAAGACAAACAGCATTCAATATATTTTTAACAAATTACCTGATCTTTGAGACAAAAACGGTATTTTTTAACATTCATAGAAGGTGCATATGTGCAAGAGAGGTTGGTTAATTGGACAGTGAATCACTGGCAGCAAGAAAAGAGAAGTTATGTAAAGGAAAAAGTTGTGAGGTTTACTTCAGAAACATCCTCCAGCTATCAGTTGGGTACATGAGACATTAAAATATTATATTAGAATCACACCTAACAAGAGTGTAAAGTCAAAACATGGAGATAAATATCTCTTGCTAAGGTACTTTTGTTTTTCATTTTTTTATGCAAAATTGCTTCAAATAACAGATGGAGGAGCTCTGCAATAACCCCCAACAACATCGAGACAGATTCAGAGAACAGAAATAAGACCGAACAGTCATAAACCCCGACAGATGGATTAGTTCAGACCACAGCTCAACTACTAAGCCATGCAAAAAAATAAGAAGGTAAGTGATCAAACACAGGCATGGAGGATAATTAGGAGGGTGGTGAGGAGGTGGAACAGTACGTACTTACTATGGCAACAGGTACTCTTTTGTATTTCCATCTCCTGATAGTAATCGCAGCCACAAAGAAGAAAAAGCACAAGTAGAAACAAATGTCTATGCATATCAAACCACAGGCACTGAGTTAAATTAAAAAAAGAAAACGTGAAAGAAAAAAAACACACCAGAAGAAAATTTATAAAAAGATATAAAAGAATGGCTGGGAGCCATTCTTATTAGACCCCAAAATGATGGAGAATGGAAGTGAAGGGGTAAAGTACATACTGTACATAGAGACATGTGTTATAAAACAACATTTCAGATATTAGATTACACCTGTGATCAAAGCTATTCATCCCCTCTCTCCATCGTGCTGATTCATTTTTTGCTGACTGTATAAAAGACAAGGTGTCCGGAGTATTGTCAATTATAGTTTAAATAAAGGTAAATATAAATGTAACATCCCACTCTTTTATAGTTATAGTATCGCAATGATACTGCTGATTTAGGTGTAATCCAATAGTAATAAAGACCAAGAGGGCAAAAAATAAAAGGAAGGAAATCAGGCCAAGACATCTATGCTGGGCTCCATCTTGAAAAATTTATCTTGATGTCACCTATTCCCTGCCTTTAAGAGAATAATCTCTGCAGATTTGTGATACTATAATTTCAAATCTTTTATAGCATAAACCTGATAAATACTCAAAGCCTCTTGGCCTGTTATTACAGAAAACACAGCACATAGTAGTATTATTAAAGAGCACTACAACAACAGACCCCAAGGCAGACAGGCAGAAGTCTCTGCATTCCCATGTAGACCCTGTTAAAGCCCAAACCACCTTGCCAGACAACCAGAGACACCCATGCTGAACCTAGGCGGGACTAGGCTGGGCCAGATACAGTAGGCCTTGTATGTCAAGCCAACCTACCTTCATCGGCTCTGACTGGGGTGCTAGGTGGTGTGGTGGTGGGTTTCTGGCCTTTAGCCTCTTCCTCAGGCTCTGCTAGCTGTTCAATGTCTGAAAGAAAATCAGCAAAAACACTAAGGAAAATAATTGGGAACATTAAACAAGAACATTCTCAACCTGTCGCTGTCAATTTGTTTCTGGCTCACATTTTTGACTGAACCCCACATTTTGTCTCAGAATCCAAAGGTGTCAACAGCGACAAGTTTGCAACACAAAGAAAAGGGAAACAACACTGAACCAAATCAGAAAGGAAGCTATAATGAGAAGAACACTGCAAATGCCTTCAGACAAATCCCAGTAAAATCAAATATATCCCAAAGAGCCAAGCAAACCATAACTACTGTTAACTGTAATGGAAGTCAAAAGGGAGAAAGAACACACCAACAGAGAAATTTCCAGGACAGGTTAGCAAGAAGGGAAGGAGGACATTATGTCCACACACAAGAAGCTCTGATTGGATGATTTAGCTCAGACACAGCTTCCTCAGAGGTTAGCACAACACTCCACCGCAAAAGCGCCTTTCCTCCTCAGCTCCTCATCCAATCAAACTGCAGAAAGGTATCTGATCTGCCAGAGCTCTGATGCCTTTGCACAAGCCATCAGAGAGCTGGGATGAGGGGGGAAAAATAATCAGGCATAAAGCTTCAGAGATTTAACTGTGGGTAGGGAGGATGCTTGCATATGGTTTAAAAAACACCAGCAGACGCCAGTCCCCCAGAAAAAGGAGAAGACACAGCAGGCAGGGATTTCCAGACTCCCAGTGTGCTGTGTATAGTGAGGCTGACCAGGGATGAGCAGGGGAGGAAGGAAGCAGAAGGCCACAGTTTTGATATAACTTGGCTTCATCTGCTTTACCTGGAGCCTGATCTGCCTTAGCTGCCTCTACCACTGACGGCTCCTTGCTGAGGGCTCGCAGCACAGCACAGTGGAACTCCTTATGAGGGGAATCAGGAGCTGAAAAAACCTCGTCTGTGGTCGAAAAAACTTCATCTGCAAAAGTCTCTGCAGAGTCTGTGCCATCCTGAAATGGATCAGCCCCACTGGAGCGACCAAGAGAAGAAGATCCCTGCTCAGAGGCTGGTGTGGCAGGCGCAGCAGCTGGAACTGGGGGTTTCTCTAAGCTGGGTGAGTCAGTAGACTGTAGAGGAGTGGAGACAGAAGCTTGACCCCCAAGTACAGTTGTAGGTTCAGGACAGGATACCTTGGAGGTTGATCCCTCCCTGCTGGCATCTTGTCCCTGTACTGTGAATCCATGTGTATGTGTGTGTGTGGAGAGATAACATCATATTTTGCACAATGTGGCATTCACTTGTTTTTTTTTCCCCATTAATATAGTACACAGGTATTTTGAAATACTGAACTCAACCAAAATCTACAGTAAAACATTAAAATATCAAAATGAAGTGGCCACAAACATAACGGCCGTGGATACTCAGGCCATGTGTGCGTGTCCTTGCTGGTTGAATTAGGTTCTTGAGGGATGTGATTGCAGAAGATGGATTTACTGTTTTGCCATGTAATTTTACCATGACAATACAATACCAAAATATTGCTGTTGAATACGTGTGAGTTTGCTAAAACATGTTTATTGTGAGTTACTGAGCCCCATCCCACATTTGTTCACATACTAAAAGTCTCATATCCACTTGTCACCTTTACCTTCAGTCCCTTTCTGTTTCTGCTCCACCTCCCTGCGGTATTCCTCCAGCTCCTGGTCGGTGAGTTTGGTGAAGGGGTTGGGACCCTGCTTTGTGACAATAACCTTAGGTTGGTACTCCTTTTCAATGATGGCCTTGGAGGCAGTCACAAGCTCCCCCTTCAGGACAAACAAAAAGTAAATAAAAAAACAAAAGGATAAAATAAGATTAGACATCAAGGTATTAAATGTCAAGCAGTGCATCTTTAATATATTATAAAAGCAGATGAGTGTCAAATGCTTGAAGAAAATCACATAGTTTAAAATCAAGATTATTAAGGTTAAAGGCTGTGTACACACATGACTATTACACAGCATCTGCAGCACCAGGCATAGATGAATACATTTACATATTCAGAGCACAGGTTAGAGTCAAGAGACCATTTCATATGTTAAGAAGCACATGTTATGATGTCAAATAAGAGACTACTTACTATTATATAAAATAGACATATTTTTCATTCCATATATTAAAACTGCTACATAAAAGCCATGCACTGACAGATTTAGAAGATCTCAGGCCATGACTATGTAAAACAAAAAGCACGACTCCAGTAAACAACAGTAGTTGTGTTCTAAAGAAAACACATTTAACAATTTTAACTTCTTTTAATCTGTAAATACATGCAAACATCACCATCACTGGATCTAATACCTGCTCTCTTTACTGCTCAAATTAAATTGCACCAGCACATTGTGTAACAATGATGAAAATCTCTCCTGCAGACAGACTCATGACAGCCAAATACTGATCCGTCCTAACAGGCAGATTGGCGAGTTCTAAACTGCATAAACATGCTGAATAGACTAGGTCACATGGCCGCACAAACATAAGGGAGAAAATTTCCTCATTCTATCACTATAGTTGTCATCTGTACATGCAGCGATATCAACAGTCTATCTGCAGGCTTAGAGAATACTGTGATGTAGTGAACAGAATTTGTGACTGGAGCAGTCAGTACCTTTCTAATTGATTTAGAAGGACTATAGGACCCCTCGGACACATCAAGGCCATCAATTGTGTCTGTACAGTCAGACAGAGGGGCGTCCTGCAATAGTAAACCCAGTGAAGGAGGGCGCAACCCAGCTCTTGAATACCAGTACATTCATATTAGCAGTCTGTCAGGCAGGTGTGAATGTGTGCACACATTCACAAGCAAACAGCCTTTCACACACAGCCAAAGGTGGAAAGAGAACAATTTCTCGCTCAATTAGCAAGACTACAACTTAAGTGTTACTCAAACAAAAATCTGAGTTCTTGTGAAGAAACCTGCTAAAGCAAAACTACAAACACCTTTTTTTGAAAATTACTTTGAGGAGCATTAGGGAAACCATTTCAACATTTTCAAAAGTAACTGCATTGTTTGCGCAAGAAAACCTGTCAAAAGTAGGATTACTTTACCAGATAGTTACTTTCCACCTCTGCATACATACATCCCCTACATATACAAACACTGGACATGCATGCAAAGAAATATGCTTCTGGGCATAGATGTGGAGCTGTGAAAGGCATAGAAGTGGCAGTAAAAAAAAAGCCAGAAGCATGCATCGCAAAAACTACTCACACAAGGGCTTGCTATAAAGTATGTATAAACAATATAATACAAAGCAATAGCTCATCAAGTCCTCCTTTGGTCTTACTGCTAACATGCTGGTGAAATTTTAGGTACAGCTAAAACAGCTCTGTTTTTATTTTCTCATGGCCTGGGTTAAACATCCAGGAATGTTCATCTAGCACATGAGGAAAAACTGAACTCCTCAGCGAAGTGTCAACCATGCAAACAGATCGGTAAATGCAAATTTAAATAATTGTTCCACATTTTGCACTTGTACCTCTGAAAAGAGGATAAAGAATGCATGCACAGGAAAACTGTCATTTAACAGTAATGAGATGCTGTTGAACATTTTAAGACACCAAAATGACCAGCCTGCAAATGCAGAGACAGATAAGAGCCTCAACTCTACACTACAGAAATGAGGAGGCAAAAAATAAAAATGTGTGAATATGGAGACAACCTGAGCTGGAAGGTTGAGAGAGCAGAGTGAGGTTACCTCTCCCACATACTACTCACCTGCCAGATTGACAATCTCTGTGGTCAAAGAATAATGTCACAGTTACAAAGTCACCCCATGCTCTTGGACACAACATGGAGGACATGTTTTTCGGTTATTTGTGGTATTTGTTCAGAAATTTATGTCCGATTAGATTGCAGTGGATGGATTTTTGATTTTGATTGAAACCAATATATTCTATTATATTCTTTTAAAGCTATTTGATTAAAAGTTGTCCAGGACAACCTCATGAACAATATTCACACATTGCAGCAGTTTGGTTTAAGTGATTCCCGACCTGGACAGAATATATAGATATATAGATTTATTTACATATATTTTTTTAGCTAATTTAAAGAGAAAAGGAAAAACTCATCAGACGAGTGAGACAAATATTCATTTCCAGGTGAGGATTACGATAGCAGCAAGGTTTGCATGAGTTCACAGACTGACCTGTGTAAAGGTGCGTTCCACCACAGTGCTGGCACACAGAACCTGAGACTGGGGCCCTGCTGTCTTTATGTCCTGCAAGTTCTGCTCTCGGATCTACAAACAATTATTATAAAGGTAAGAAAGAAAGATAAACACTCATTACATCTTAGTCAAGATGCTTCCATATGCTTCCAGAGTCTTAGATGGTCTTTGGACAAATAAAATATATTGACCGGAAAACCAACTACAACCAAAGCTAAAATGAAGCTATGGTACCTTATTCCTCATTTCTAGGACTTCCTTCGGGTTGGTGTTCAGTGGGATGAACTGATTGGCCACAGCAGCCTGGCGTAGTCCCTCTTCCTTCGTCCACTATAAACACCACATAGCATGTTAAAAACAACTAAAACAACATAATAACATAATGAACATTAATACATAATGACATAAAAACCCAAGTACAAACATAGATTTAGACAAAACAATCTGCAGGCTTCACAATACAAGAATCATGCTGAACTGAAATGGACAAAGTTGAATGAGTGTAAAACAGTTTGAATGTAAAAACTGAACCAATGATGACGAAGCACATTGTGGAAATAATAATAATAATAATAACTGTTAGCTATGTTATCATTTCTGTGATGCTTACTTATCAACCCATGGTATTGTATTGTGTTTTCCCAAGAAAGTAGGATATTATCAGCTAATTCAGTCTAACAAATACTTCAACATCAACATTGAGAGCAACAGGATCTTCTTCCATTTTGTCTGTGCATTTATTTTTTCCTCTTATTTTAATTGTAAACTGTCTGTTTGAGCTGAGATGTCATAAATTTGTCATCTGTCATAAAAAAAACTTTCATGAAAACCTAAGAGACTCCAGGCTTGATACTCTAACACTCTATGTTTTTATTCCAATATGCACAATAGAAACAGAAGTCACAAAAATTTGGCGATGATTTGATGTGCTTGAAGTTTTGCTTATGTTTTTTAAAGCTGCTGAGAAGAAATGTTGCACTTTAACATACTTCAGATGGTGGTAACTGCCTTGTGCATGATATCAATTTGGAATCTAAGACATAATGACTAAATCCTGGCCATGTATTTATATTTCTGAATACCATTTGTCATCATCACTAATCTACCATTAGAAGAGAAACCAAACAGAAATAGTACACTGAACTGAAAACATCACAGAATGAGTAGAAAAAGGGTGAGGGGATGAGGGAGGGAGAAGGAGGAGTGGGTTGTGCGAAGAGCTGAGGGATAGTGAAGGGTGGCTGGGTGGGAGACTGAGACGATGAGGCTGGCTTACGAAGCGAGAGTGGCAGTGAGGGGTGAGCTGGCATCACCAAAGTCATTTCCCAGGCTGATACACAATGAGGACAACAGAGATAAGAGAGAAACACACCCCAGGACACTCGCCCACATTGGGAGAAAAAGCCATTGTCACAGCACTACAAACTAAGACAAGAGTGCATCTTTCCTGCAGAGGATGAAACAGTTTATTGCTTTGATAACTAGCGATTTCCCTGTTAATGTTTAAAAAAAAAAAAAAGATCCCATCTACTTTTCACAAACACGTTTTGTAAACCTGGTAATGCTCAGCATGAGTGGAAGAAAAAAAGCCTGTAACAATTTCTTGCACCAAACTGAATGAGCAGCAAATGAATAAACAACTCAAATCTCCAGCTTCCATGCAAAATATTTTCATATTTTTAATTAAACATTTGACTGGCAGTGGAAGGCAAAAGCTAATGGCTTCATTCCTGCATTTGCTCTTAGCTTGGCTGGTTAGCTGTCAAACCAGGGACTAGATGAGGAAGGGTTTCTAGATGAGTTGGTGTTGGAGTATGAGATGAACATGTAAACACGATATACTCACTGAGAAAGTGCCTCACAACACAACATTTCCTACTTTCCCAACAGGAGATAATTGATTCAAAAGTCAAATCACATTTCATGATTCCACGGCCTTTGTTTTGCCTTTTTTGTTAAATCAAACAAAATCCACTCATGCAAGCCCTGAGAAGTTCAAAACCATTTTCAGAATCAAACTGAAACCACATATAGAGAAAACAGAAAATAGAAGCATACGACTGGGAGCTGTTGCGGGTAAATTAAAAAAGAAAAATCCAAAAAGCAGGCTGCATTTTCCAAACGTTTGTTTTTCTGATCTGGCTTTATCCTGTTTATTAAGTATCAGTTAGAAACATGCCACCTCCCCTATGAGATGT
>OMLM01014215.1:0-22566 GCA_900302695.1 Helostoma temminkii | reverse complement strand
GACCAAGCAGTTGGTTATACAGCTTGGCACGCAGACACCGGACGAAAGAGACTGCAGCAAGGGTTTGACGTGATCATGTGTTATGTTCGTCCACACCTTAGGCTTCGACTTGGGGCTGGTTCCGTCGGGCCCGTCCTCGTAGGGCTCATCAGGACGGCCGCCAGCATTGAGCCAGCGGGTCTTGTCGCGCTGGCCACGCTGGAAGCTTTGTTTCAGTGGGGAGCGAGCACCTGAGTCACTGTCCTCCCCGTATGAGTAACCACCATGGGCAGAGGGAGCGCTCTCCACATCACTGTACTTTTTACCTTTGTCCCGCAATGCCGGGCAGCGATAAGGGTAACCTGTCCTGTAGCCCTGGAAGACAGAAAGATAGAAGACAACCACAAAAGGAGTTTAGAAAATTATTAATACAGTAACTACATATCAATGTATAAAACCAGACAATATTTATAAAATGACAGTTTCCAAAAATTAATGGGTTGCATCATACAAACTACTTAATACATTACTGCCCACAAAGTTTTTATCACAAACATTTTGGCGCCATCTAAAAGTATTAATTTTACAATTACATTAAGAAAGCACAAGTGAAATTAGAGGTTAATCTTCATATTTTCAGATTGACTGTGAGAATCAATTCATCATACAGGAGTGGTAGTATTATACCACTGTTCTACTTCAAATGTTTTCTCCTTTTTTGGTACTCACCAAGTTGTCGAGCATTCTCATGAGGGCCTCAAACTCCTGCTCCCCAATTTTCCACTTTGGGTGTGTAGAGGACCCGTCATCAGCCGGCTCAGGGACCCGTGGGCGGGACTTGTATTTCCGTGGGTCCAGCATCACCAGATTATCTGGTCCTCCAGCACTGGCCAATGTTCGCACCTGGAAGAAAGGAAGGGGGATACAGAAAGACAAACCACAGACAGGTCCAGAAAACAGAAAGAAAAAAAAATGTGGACATGAGGACATACACAAACCAACAAATATACACAAACATCCACATGAAGAAATTGAACATTTATTAAGATGTGGAGAGATAAATGACAGTGACATCTGCTATGAAAAATGTAGACAAACATATGATCCAGACTATCATAACAAAACATACACAGAGCCATCTAAGTCCGGCTATAATGTAAAATGGAAAGGTGATAATCTATTATGTGATCAACAACTGACAGACAGAATGTCTGTCCACAAAGATGTAATTTCAAGAAAGCAACAAGAAAGCATTTTGTTAATAAAGACAGACACTAAGAGTTTCATGTAAGACCAGAAATCACCAAAACAATCACAATTATTTCATAAATCATTTTTAAAGCGCTCCGCGTTTCTCCTACCTGGATCTCACAGGCCGTGACCAAATTGTGAATGTAATAAAAAGCTTCCTCCACCGTCTCACCGACGGACACCAGCCCATGGTTCCTTAGGATCATCACCTGGGACAGAAGAAACATGAAAGAAAGAAACACTTCTGCTAGTCTAATACACAAACAAATCATTGATTTCATGGTTTCATGTAGTTATAAATTTCAACATATTGTCTTTTTACACTCCTTACTGATGCAATATTCTTCATTTTCATGTCATATTGCTGTTACCTTGCTGTTAGGCCCAAGGTTCCTCTGTATGAGCGTAACTTCTTCCTCATCCACCAGTATGCCGTGATAGTCATGGTAGGCCACCTCGCCCAGAGAGAGAGCCTCAGGTGAGATGGGCAACAGGCCACATTTCATAGCAGACACCTGCAACCAAACGAGCAAAAAACATTATGTATATAATATGAGACCATAATGTGCTTGTCTGATATAGAAATAATTATTGTATATATACTGTCCCTTACCGCAGCACCCGCATGTGTGTGTACATGTACTATACACTTGACATCAGGCCGTGTGGCGTAGATGGCAGAGTGGAGAACGAAGCCTGCCTGGTTGACCCCAAGGTTGGTGCTGCCCCGGTCCACTATCTCACCTTGAAGGTTTATCTTCACCTGCAGAAGACAATGGAGGGTAAATCCAAGCAACAAGTTCAAATTTGACGCCTTGGTTTGTGTTGGTGACATTTATCATGATATGTAACCCAAAAGACCTCAACGCATCAAAACTAGGAGAAAAGAAGCATCATTCCACAATAGAAAACCAGACAAAAATATAAAAAAAAGGCATAAAGGTTCAGTAGAGATCAGCACGTATTCTCACCAGACTGGAGGCAGTGACTTCACTGAACAGGAGACCAAAAGGGACAACAAGGAAGCGCTCCTGGTCTGAGTTCACCCTGACCTAAAACACCAGAAGACAGTGACATTAGACCTCACGTTTGCTGCTGGGTTATGCTGTAAGTCTATGATAAATGCACCAGAGATGCATAAAGTAAATCGGATATTTGGACAGATACATACTGGTTAAACAGCTTCTTATAATAATTATGCCATTTAAAACATATTGTAAAGTCCAGTAAAACCTTGTTGAGAATAAGGTCTTTGGTGGGTGACAAAACTGAGAGCTGAATCTTACTGTGAGGTGGTTGTAGATGAGCTCTGACCAGCCAAACAAGTCTGTGAGCCGATAAAATGCAGCCAGCTTGCAACGAAGCAGCTTCTCGCCCTTGTCATAAGAGATAGAGTCTGAGCCACGCAGATCATTCACTGGAGTCACCATCCCCAAACCTGAGAGGACATCACAAAGTTCACTTACTGTACATGAAAGAGTAATAATGCAGAGAAATAACAAACTAAAACGAAATAAAGCACTCTAAGTCCCACTTAGAGATATTAACATATGGATCAAGTCTGCCTACAAAAGTCTTTGTTTAGAAATTAACACTGACGTACACTCTATTACTGACTGTGAGCACAGACACAACATAGCTAAGGTCAAAAAGTCACACACACTCAATTTTTTTTCTGCTTACTCATGTTGAGCGCCGCCATGCCTCCTTGTGGAGCAGCAGGATACATGGAAGGCGTGCTGGTGGTCATGAAGTCTGCGATCTGCTGCAGAGCCAAGAGGCTCGTGGGCGTCTTCCCCTTCTTTAGCTGATCCTGGATCATTGTCTCCAGCTCGTCGCAGAATGCCTGTCAGTCATCAACACAAACAGAGAGACAGACAGGGACACAAACAGGTAAGGTACAGGTTTGATTGAGGTTGAAATGTTGTCAGCCCAGTTTTAAGTATGGATGAATGTGAAATGACAACACTGTCTTGCAAAAAAGGAAAAATGTAACTGTGATAAACACTGACAGTGTTTAAATCCATGTTTGCAAGCTGAATTTTACATATGAATGTGGAAAAACTTGGATATAAAGTATGGAAGGTTTAAGTCTTCATGAAAATTCTTAATGTACAGAAATAGCACACTGGCAGGCAGGCAGGCATATTTACTTAACACATTTCAACAGAACATGAAGCCAAGACACACAGGCACTAAACTCGTAAGAGCTTTACATCCCCTCAGCACAGTCCTGAGCTTAAGGTAAAAACATATAATCATCAGTGCTATCAGTGCTTTTCAAAACATACAATAGGCCCTTTTAACAGTGCAGTTCTCTGTCCTGGGTATTCAGCTGGTCAAAGACACACTGTTGATGAATAACAGCGTGTGTGAGAATAAACTGGATTCATCATGTGATGTTGAGAAGCCTGCTGTCCATTCACATTTAAAAATACTGGTTATTGCTGTTTGCATTTACCATTTGTTTGCATACCAGATTTGTGTTTTATGTGCTAAAAGCTTCAGCAATGCTGTACAAACAGGTGTGTTCCACTGACCGGGCTCTGTAGTATCATGGAGACCCTCTTCCTCTGCTCCATCATATTGAAGTCCTGTCGCAGGTCAGGCGCCATGTTCCTTTCTCTCTGGTACTCTGGACTACTCTCATCCACCCGGTCAAAGTACCGCTCCTTGTGGGGGGCTGTGGTGGGAGGGGGGGCCGTCACCACTCCGGCACCTGACTCGCCGTTCATCCTGGGCTGGCCTCCTGTATAGGAAGAAGCAAGTTTAACTTTAACTACTTTAATGCAAGATAAAACGTCCCAGTGCGCTTAACGAGACATTTAGTGAAAATAAGTTTACTAGAGTTGATGTCTTTTTCTTATCATTTGCAAAGTTGCCACAAAATGTCATTCCTGCTTCAATATTGTCATTTTAAAATCTTGCTTGTAAAAAAGAAAATTAATAAAAACAAACAAACAAACTAAAATCAGCTATTAAGATGCCAATAGAGGAAACAGAGGGAAAGCTGTCATTGACAAATAAGAGCATGTGTTTTGCCAGTTATTAAACCAGAAAGACAGACCACACTCTCTCTACTTCTCATCTTGTGACTGCTTCTCCCAGCTCAGAGAGGCTTTCATTGATTTCCACAATGTGATTCCTGGAATCACAAAATCACTCTGGGGTCAAGCCAGGGCACAGGAAAAGGAAACAAACCATAAGCATTAACCTTAACCAAGAGTCTGGGTCGTTTTGCAGCCTATGTCTTGATTTGCATGACCAGCAGTTCAAACCATCCAAGATATTCTGTTTACTATGAAACAGAGAAAAGCCAAAAACAACCGTTAACTTTGCAGGACTACAACACACATTTCCACATGTCCTTTAAACTGCTTTTCCCCAAAAGAGAAAACTAACAACATAGAGGGATTTAGACACACAAAAAGAAAGAAGAGGCAGATTTCCAATAGATCCACGTCCATTCAGCTGGCTTCTATGTGAGGATAAACAGCCTCCACCTGTCTGTCACAGCATTGACTACTCAGACTCTGACTCTGGAGGAAATAAAACAGACTTACGAGCACAGGGAAATGTGTGTGCAAGCATGCATGGGTAATGGGTGGGGTGGGCGAAGCCCCAGCAGAAACTGATGCAGCCCATTAGTCTGCATCAATACAAATGTTCAGCCAAAAAAAACCATGACAACTGCAGACCAAACCCAAAGCATCCAGTGTCACACAGAGTTGACAGACACTCTTTCTATGTCTGCCTGCTTTTATGGGTGTTCTGAGATTTTCCACAAAATCAAACCCAACATTTTCACAGATTTCAGTCACCTGCTTTAATTAAGGTTTTTGTGTTTCATGTTGTTTGGCTAATTCTAGGCTGACAAGGTTTTTGTCAATTTAAAAATCAAATAATCAACATAAAAATGAAAATGGTCAGAGTTTTCAGGTTATGTAAACTGCTCAGTGGGGTAAGATGTAATGCTTCATTTCATGTCTCATGTCTTATAACTAGGCAACAAAATAAAAGTCATTAGCACAGATAGCATATAACACCCAAATGTCAGGAAAGTATCAAACATTCAAAGTAGGCTTATTAGACAAGCTTTATAGCTGCTATTTTAATTATAATTAAAATATAACTGAATACATTTAAATGTATCCTTTCACCCTGTGAATACCAAATCATGGATTCTGTGAAACCTGAGTTGGAGGTTCCTGCTATGTTACTACTAAGCTGACAACGCTAGTTTTAGGAAGAATAGTTTTCCTCTTTTTAGTCACAGTGACCAGTTTGACCAAATATTTAATTTATCTGGGATACCAAACTAAATAAACAATAAATCGGTTTACCATTACTGGTGCATTTTAATTACAGAAAATAATTCAAGTATATAGCTTTACCCCAGAATAGCAATGGCCATCTTACCAATTAGCTTACTTTATTTGAATTGTCTAAACTGTCTGCATTGTTGTAAACAATTTACACTTTTTGAAAAACATTTACATTTTTTGTCATTTTAATTGACATTCGTCTTACAATAAAAACACATAAAAACATTAGGGAGATGCAGAGTCCCAGTGTCTAGACTGTTAGAAGTCAAATTCTATCTCCACAATGTTAAAGCCTAGGTGTATTTCTTTAATGCTGGAATTTCAGCAACAGTTAGTTGCACATCGAGTCTCTGAAAGTCAAACTAGGCAGATGTTTCATTTACTTTTTTGTTAATAACAAGCAGAGTTAGTGCAACAACAACTCAAGTTACATGACAGCACTGCAGTTTCTGCAGGCTGACCCGTGTCAGAATGGCTTACAGAAACATGGTCTTAACACTTCTAGTCTGACAGTCAGACTGTGTTACCTTTGATTTGAGATGTTTATGCTGCATTTGCTGTCTGTTGTTCACATCGGTGTTTACAGCTAGCGGCAACAAGGACATGCTTTCAATAGAATGACACTAATACTATTTTCTTTTGTTTTGGGAGGAGAATATACTAGTATACTGATATACTACTAGTGTTTGTATCACTATCCCATCCAAACATTTTACAATAAATGTCACAAGGACACAGAAGTCTTCTTAGTTAACATTTCACAAAAAAATAAAAAACACAAAAAACAAAATACATTTGAGGATATTGGTATTTAGTAGTTATTCCAGATGCAGTTCCAGTTTATTTAAACACATATATTATGTGTTTACTGTGGTTTTCGTAATTGTTTGTTAAGCATCAGGCAGCTTGATAATGATGTGTAAAGTTGCGTAGAGGTGCAATGATTCTTTCCATTATCTATTATCAGCCAATTATTTTACTAAATTAATTGATTTGTTGTTTTATATATTTATAAAATAGAAAACAGAAATTTGGCTTTTTTTCCCTAAAACACTGAAGTTACTCAGAAGCTTATGTATTTTACATGGTAGGATGGCTGCTGTTGTTGCTGAGAGAGTGTAAAAGGATCTTTCCAATGTCTCTTGAGACTGCCATTAGTCCAACACTGCGGTGCACACTATCACAAAATCTGCTAACACATGCAAATACAGGGTGAGGAATTTGTTAAAGTACCTCTAAAACTGCATGAAGAAAGATAAATAAGCAGCAGCTGGCAAAAGAAGGAGGACAGTTAATATGGATAAATCACCTCAGTAACTTTCAAATATTCTTCTGTTTTTAGTTCTATATCAACCTGATGCCAATGAGATTACAGGCTGTATTGTGCATTAACAAAAATGACTAATGAAGTAAAATCAGGTAATTTCCACTGGGATCTCAAGGAGCATTTGTTAAAGTAAACTCATTTCTTGCAGCGCCCTTTGGCAGACGTGTTAACCGAATCCTGCCATCTGTGAAACATTGGACATTATTCCAGCATGACCAACATCTTTTTCAATTTCATATAAACTATATTAAAACAAATGTCAGCTCTGAATGGACAATACAACAAAAGTAATATCTCTATATCTGCAAGATGCTTCAACCATCTATGCAGAGTGTTCATCTCACAACCACTAGAGACCCTATTTCTCCTCAAAAATGTAGGCGCAGGGGCTCGGAAAGCCTCTGCTCCTATTGAGAGTACAATTGCTATGGAAACCAAACGCATTACCATAGCAACATGGGACAGCCTTCAAAGATTACAGTTATGTAAGCTGTAGGCCAACATCATGCTGCAAGCCAGTCAGTGTCACAAGGTGCACAACTTCAAACTAATGTGTTACTCATTTCACATCTCAGGGACTCCATGTCATATTCAGGATTGCAAGTCAGAAGTACTCATTTCTAGTACATTTCTAGGAACACAATATACAGTTTTAAACCCAAAATGGAAATCAAACTCTATACTTCTGTTGATAACTGAATTAATTATAAGCAAGTGCACAATATTACACACAACCATAACACGAGAAATGAGAAGGGTGTGCAGGAAAACTAATGGGTCTGATTCACCCTGGTTTCCAGAACCACGCTCATTAAATAGTCTGTATTGGAAAGTACCCTGTCCTCAGTGAGTGGAACAATGGGTGTGTCTGAAGCTGCAACTCATGTTGTTGCTTTAGCTCTTGACTTTAGCATGCTGATACAGAGTCCTTGCCAGGAGGACTAAGCGACTAAGATACAGAAGTGCATCATAACATCTAACATTCCATGACAGGACAATATATACCTAATTAAACACATTAAAAGCAGCTACTTTCACTGCATATGTGGGAAAGCCTTTGACCGTATGTATCCCAAGGACTGTATTCGTCTCCAAGCAACAGGAAAATGTTGTGATGGTGAAAAAAAGCATCAAATTCACACAGTGTTGTATAAGCCACCTGCTATGGAGAGGAATTAAAGGAGACATTTTGATTTGTCATTGTAAACATCAAGTGATTTTACACTTCATGCTTGAAAGGTATCAAAAGGAAATGGCAGACGAATTATGAAAACACATGAACCTACACACCACCTCCCAGAGCTTACTACAAACATTAGCCGGTGGCCAAAGGCAGCTAGTTATACATCTTTATATAAACCAAAGCTTTCATTCACAGGAAACTATTGATTTAACTGATTTAGTCATGTTCATCTGCAACTATCTGCACCAACATAAACATTTTCAGTCTTACAATTTATGGCCAAAACCTACGTGGGTTTAGTTCTCTAAGACACAGAATGTGTAATACTGCAATCAAAAATTCTGAATCATAATAATACTTGAAAATTGAAGTGTTCTAACCCAATATATGCAATTCTAATTAATCACATTTTCTGGAAAATCAGGTAATAAAATGTTTATGGATATGGAAGGCCAAGAATCTACAGCCTCACTGTGAGGTTGCACTTTCTGTATTAATTAACACATAGAGTAAAGACAGTTTAAAGATTTGCTGGGGAACATGAAACTACTTTGTAAACATGGTTTGTGTCCCAAACACTGCGTAGTCTGATCCTATTGCCATTGAACTGTGAAATGTCTATTTTGGTTTTACATTAGCATTTAGGCACAGGCTTTCTTTTTCTGGTGTTTTACAGTTTCAATGTTTACCATGTTCTTCTCCATCTTCTTAGTTTAACATATTATCATACCAACATTTGTTATGTAGCACTAAAAACAGCAAGTCCAGCTGACACTGATTGGAAAGTCATTTATTCTACAAATATTTGGTCAGAAAGAAAAATATTTTTTCTTCTGGCAATGTTACAGATTTTCTAAAAGTTGTATTTCAGTTTGACCAAGCAACAATGCCATCGCAAACATAGTTAAGTAGTTAGTTATCAATTATCTAATGAATCAAAACACTTTCACCACGGTGCGAACCAAAAACCGCAGCAATGTCACTGTGCTGAAGAAGAACCTGTTACTTTACATTACTGACAAGGTTACAAAGTTACAAAACCTAAAGGTCACACTGCTATTTGTGACATTGTAAACATTGCACTTGGAAATACTAAGCATTGTTAAATCAGTACAAACGCAAAATGTCTGATGGAAGATGCATTTACGAGTATAACCATGTGATATGCACCATCATGTTGCTCAAGTCCAATAACTGTAATAGAAACATCTTAGCCCAGAACAAACAGGATGCTGTTGTGTCAAAGAAGAGGTTTAATTTCCTCATGACTGACTCAAGCTGATGCTTTAAACTTGCTATGACACCACACACAGATGTTCCCATTCTCTACAGAGGCTGTTATGAGGCAATGATGGGTTAACACAAAGTAGATGCTATATAAAGAGCACACTCATTGCTCTCCCACAGTGCTTAGCTCTTTGCAAACTTTAAACTCCCTAGCATATATTGTGTATATTTCAATGTTATCATAATTATCTTTTTTAAAAAAACGGAAACTTGCACTAAAAACACATTTTCGGGATGAATGAGCTCTCTGAAAAAAGGCCCATTTAGTTATTTCCAAAAATGTGCCAATCAAGCAAATCACCAATGAAAACACCATTATGTTTTTTAAAAGAAGAAATAAAAAGGGCCTCATAGTCTTGCTGGTCCTTCTGAACACAGTGTGTGCACAGTTGGTGTTTCACACAGTTTTCAAGAGAAATACTCAGACAAGGCTCTTTATACATCTGAGCTGGATGCCTGTCATTTGCTTGGGTGAAGACTCCACAGTGCATATGTCAGACCATAATCACTATGGCTGGTAGGAATGCAAGTGTCATTTTAAGCTCTGCCCCACATGTGGTGTTGCACATCGAGAAGTCGTTCTGTCATTTACAACAGACGAACAGCAGACAAACGGTGTTTAACTAAATCCATGCACACAGTTCTGACGTTGCTGTTCAGGGCAAAGGAAATTATGTCTTTAGTAGCATTACCCATGAGACGTAGCTTTACACTTTGATTAACATTCTTGATTTTAAATAAAGGATATGTAAGATTCTATCGCACATTTTGACACAAGTTGCATCCAAACAGCAGCACTTATTTTGCAACAATAATTTTTAAACTAGAAATCATTAACAAGCATGACGGGGCTGCAACTTACTGACTCATGTTTAATTTATTGAGTGATTATTCTACAAAAATAAAATGTGAAAAATTGCTGGTACAATTTTTTTAAAGTCTAAGACAATGTCTGCAAATCACTTATGTTCTCAGACCCAAACACTATACACCCCCTGCCTAGGAGTTGTCACGTATTTCTACTAAATCAAATTAACTGTTGCTAACTCTGTAAGAAATCAGAGTTTGTGAGGTGAAGAATCCTCCCAAGCAAAGAAGAACCAGAAGTGAATTTTCCACTGCTTTGGAAGATACTATTATGTTTTCCGGGTTGTTTTCCACCCTAAAAATTACATGAATGACCTCAGGGTTGATTACAACCACCACTGATTTGACAAAAATTGCTCCTTAGACATGCCTTTTTTTAAAATGTAGACTAAATAAACTTCACCATCGGAGACTATCTTTATGAGAAACTGCTGTTGACTGCAGAGGTCAGACAAGACCCTGTATTATCTGGCTGTCGCATGTCATATGGGTCAGAGAGTTGGGAGATTGCTCTCTGAAACAACACACCCCTCCCTGTACAGTCCCCCCTAGTTTCACACTTTGGCTTGTGTTATCATGAGTGTATCTGTCCAGCATTCTACTGGTTAAATATTTGACATAAACATACCGACGCGATCTTCAGTGACCGCAGTAGTGTGAATGAAAGCTCAATAATAACTGTTCTTTAACTTAAAAAAAACTGCTAAGTGATCACATATGCAGAGGAAGGAAGGGAAAAGTGAAATAGAGAGACTGGACTTGAAATGGGGAACACATTTTCAGCTGCACTGCAGTCAAGGGTGTGGGCGTGAAGAGTGGGAGTAAAACAAACACAGAGCTCTGTACCTACAGTGAGTGTTTATGAGCGTGTGTAGTAGTGTAGTGTGTGTCGAGGGTGGCAACATGGAGCCAGACTGACAGAGACCCTCCTTTGGGAATTTCACTCATTCTCACTGAATTAACAAATCGGGGGAGATATCATCCTTAAACACGGAGACGATTTGGCCTTGCTAATCCTCATACTGTGTGAGGGGGAAGGGACTTGAAGGTAGACTTCAGAAAGAAGCTTAGCTTTGTGGTTATATACAGTTTGGACCTAAAATCTAAGAGATTTAGTAGAGAGAGATTATATCTTTTCTCAGTTTCACTTTCGAGCAATCAGATTTGCTATAATAATAATTTTATTAATTGGGGGGGGTACATTGTCTCACATTAGCCTGTTGCAGAAGGTTTTTGCTGATGAAAAACTTAATGAACCACTGATCTGATCCGATCAGATAAGAATAAGGTATCCTAAATATCATGATATGCTCCACAATGTACAGTGCATTACCATGCATTAACACTGTACAGTGCAGATGTAGAGCCTAGTGTAACTTGTCATTAATGTTTAAAGGACTTTATTAATCTTTTATGTTATTTTGCTGCTGTAACAGTACTATTTCCCACTGGGGTCAATAAAATCATCTGTTCTGACTGATCCAGTGTGGCATGGCGTCTCTTACATTGCAAAACTCGCTTACACCATTAAAAAAATAAATGTGCAGAGATGTTGTTATGCAGGAGTGGTGCTGTCTGACCTCGGACAGGAAGCTGCTCCATCACAACAACTGAACACAGCCCAGATTCCCCAACACACATCCAGACAGACCCGCTCGGCCCAGAAACAAAAGCCCATGTTTAACAGCTACAGTATCTGTGAAATATAAAATATTGCAACCACTCAGGCCTGCTCGGGCAGCAGCCTAATGATACTTGGAGGGGAAAAACACTGGAGACAAAGTATGCATCCCTGGACTGTTGTTGCTTTACACAGGAAACGAACGAGAAACTGAGCAATTAAACCGAGACGAGACACGGAAATAACCGTGTTTTACGGTGAGAAAACATGCACAGCCACTTCTCTGCAGACTCCTCCGAGCAAAGCCAACACATTAGCAAAACAGCGCGTCGCCACACTGGAACACAAGGAGAAAACCCACGGCGCAAGCATAAAAACACACATGGGACGGACAAATTACCGCTGCTGAAATGTAAACCGTGTGGATTATTTCAGTGCTTACCCTCTCTTTGGTGAAGTGATGAGATACAAACAGTGCTCCGTGAAAACAGTAGCGGTTTTCACTATTTTTATCCCCCTACCCTGGCGCTTTCGGAGTGGGTTTATCTGTGCCGTCCTTGCGTCGTCGCTCCGCCCATCCACCATCATCCCACTTGGGTGCGGCAAACGCTCTAATCCCGCGTTCGCTATTGGTCATCTGGAGACACGTGACAGCACCGGGAAGTGTGATTGGACCACGAGTAGTAAACCCGCCCAGAGAAGGGCAATGGCTCTGCTGTGTGACTGTAGTAAGAGTTTTTATAATGCATTTACGGTTCACTACCAATGAATGTTGTGGAGAGGAAAGAAGAATGATTCATGAATCTGCTGATCATTGTCAGCAGTTGTTAATATATTTTTTATCCTGAATTATTCACAGGTCACCATTTAATCATTATTTTCCTAAGACAACAACACAGTTACAACATGTAAGATAAGACATTTTAAGATTAAAGCTGCATATGCATTGCTGTAGTTTAACAGATGAATTAGTGCTTATGCAAGAACTTTCTGTAATTCAGTTCTGTTTTAGTTTGGTGTAAGTTTTGCATATAACTCGTATATACAGTTGCGTAAATGTAATGTTTGTCCATTCAAGATTCAAAAAACTTTATTAATCCCTGAGTGAGATTGTTTGCCTGTTACAGTTGCTCTCTGATAAAAAGAAAGGAATGAGCCATTTCCAGGAAAACACAAAAAACAAAGATAACACATATAATAACTTTAAGACCACTGATGCAATGAAACCATACTGACATAAATAATGACATAAAAGAGGTTATGATTATAATAATAATGTTATCATTGTCAGTTTCCTCCCCCTTATGAATATCGATATGGATTAATGGATTATGCCTCAGTGATCTAAAGATCTTCAACACTTACAAAAAGTAAGTAAGTAAAAAGTTTAAAACAGAGCTATGCACTGTTTTTGGAGGAGCATGAACTGGCAGTCAGTGGTGATATGGGATGTAAGCCATGTGAAGTGAGGCATGAGGGTGACATGCTGAGGTTGTGGAATAGATTGATCAATGTGCCAGACAACAGAGTTCCTAAACAGATTTTTTATTGGGATTGCTCTAATAATTGTCCATAAGCAAGAGAAAATGCAGAATTATTATCAAAGTTTGTTTTACAGTTTATTTTCAGAAGTAAGATGGCCTACAGTGTAACTTATTTGAAACTAATTTTCCCTGGACAAAGGTGAAAATTACTACAAAAATGTGTTGCTATCTGGAGACTTATGGAGAAAAAATAACAGTCAGTAAAGAGCAGTTTATGTAGTGACATGGGGTTAATCCATGAATGAAATCAGCATTTAATTTTATTTTTATAAGAAGTTACATATGTAAAAAACTAACTGGTAACTAGTGCTGTAAAATAAAGGTAGTTGAGGAAAAGTACAATATTGTTCTCTGATTTGATAGAAGATTGTTCTCTCTACTATAATAAGTAGTAAAGTAAAATTGCAAAATTGTTCTTAAGTACAGTACCCATCTGCAAAAGACTTTTGGGACCATTAGTGTGTTGTCATCCTATCCCACTAGAGGTGGTAATGCACCAGTAAGTTTTCATTTCCCACAAAAACTTAAAATGGTAAACATATAAAAGAATAATTGTTTAAACTCACAACTTTAACTTAAACACACTGAGAAACACATTTCTCCCTGTTATTGTTGCTGTGCTACGGCACACAACTGAAGTCTTAATATGTGCTATATTGTACCTGTTGAAAATACATAATAATAAACCAGTGATTTTGCCATATGTGATATGGCTTAATACTGTAAAGTACAAGAAGTTTTTAACCAGTGTGCATGTGCACAAAACATTTTGAGGTAGTAGATCTAATTGTTATTCTGCTGAATCACACATAACAAATAAAAGCTGTATCAGCTGCTTTATGGAGATTATTATGAACCTTCAGACACATGGAAAATTACATCCATGACCCATAATGATTTGGACAGCTAATTAATATAATGTACATGTCATTTTAGTGTATAAATATCTTATAATAATAAATTTCTTATAATGTTATAATGTCCAGTTATGCGTAGTAACCTAATTCTATTTCATTTTACATATCACAAAAGTAACTTGACATTATATTACCTGGCCATATTAGCTGCCTGAATGGATCGATGTGTAACAGTCTATGGTTTAAAATTTCTGCATGTTGTGCAAACATTCGTGGTTAAAACATGATTGGATTGCGTGCATTGTCTAGAAAATAAGTAAAAGCATAAAATAAAAAGTACAGTAGGTTATAGAGATATTTCGTTAGCTTTAAGATAGAAAGCTACACGTGCATTTATTTTAGCCAGATCATCTCAGCAGTTAATAATTGCAAGAACACTTTAATCATTTAGGCCTCACCTCTTGTGAGGTCGTGATTGCCGCTGACAGGAATTACTTTTTGTGTGGAATTACAATCACATAACTGCACAAACTATGGTCTGGCTTTCAGGCAGTCAGTAATCCAGGAGGTTGTCGAGGCATCTACGTGCAGCTACCGGAGCTTCTTTCTCAGCAAGACAGGCAGGATTGTGATAAAGACACTAAAGAAATCAAAGAACATAATTCTCACAGATGAGAGAGAGAACGGAAGCAGGTGGAGAGTGAAGTGGATCTTGGCGGCGTAGAGGTGGTCACTTCAGAGTCGATAGGCATCACTAGTCTCTCTGGGACTTTCAGTTTGTGTGACAGGACATCAAATGGCCTGTGGTCATTGAGGGTAGATGGAGATATCGTCTTTGGCAGAAAGTCCTCCACGGCACCACAACCTTCTCCTGACTCAGGCCATGATTAGCGAGATGCAATATGTTAGATTTCTACAGAGTTGGTCAGCACAGGTCTTTGGGACTCTGGGTCTGATACATCATCATGATAAGTTGCTGGAGCACAGATCCATCCATCACAAAAGTGCACCAGAAGTAGCACCAAAGTGCACAATTTCAGAAGGTTTTAAAACAAAAAGGATGAGATGTTCAGCATTTGCCACTAGATGGTGCCACTTTTACACACTGCCGTTAATCACATTAGGCATAAGGGAAGAGGTGAAATGACCTGAACACAGTTTATTAGTTACACTAGCAAAGCTAAAACTCAGTCTAATACAAGAGCCCTGTAATGAATCCTCCTTTATTGAAGGTTGTGATTAAAATAATTTTAGCTCAAACTGAAAAGGTGCTAATGTCATTATAGAAGCTTGAAGTTTGAGGTGCTGTTAGATTGTGTTGCATCATGCTGCTGACATGTTTTTGTTAGTGGCCGTTTTTCACTTCTGTATAGATTGTTTGGTATAAATGCATAAGATTTTCCTGGTCAAGTACAAACTACTTTGGCATTTAAACCAGTTACAAAACATTTAAAACAAAAATTTTCTTGTCATCCAAGAAAGTCACTGATATAGATGTGAAAATATAGCAGGCTTCAATTCTTTCATTTTTTAAACAAATTAAAGGGATTTATTTTACACTTAAATATCACAGGTTTAGGCTGTACTAAGTATACTTTAAACATGAGTGGACCACTGTCCCTGACCTGTGACTCTTGTGGTGTTAATCCCATCCCGTACCAGTCGATACATGCATGCATGCACTCTCGTCTTAACCACTTGATCTCAGACCAGTACTGGCCCTTCCAGTGTTGTGAATAATTGTGGCCTGCCTTGTAGCATGGATACACCAGCTAGAGACTCTAAATATATCCATCTGGTGTGTGAAGAGCTCAGGCATGAAGATCATATACTTACACTGAAAGCCCACACCTTATTCTGTTACTTTCTCCTCCATTGTGTGTTTCTGACTCTCTGTGGTACATGTAGATGATGGACATTTATCTGATCTCTCAATCGAGAGCAGTATTAAAATATGGTTCTCTGTAGAGTTGTTCTCTTTTGTCTGAATCTTTCTCATTTTCAAGCATCCAAAATTTCATTCTATTGTGATATTACATGAAGAGGAACAAAGCTATGAGAACAAAGACATTTAAAAAAGAGAAGAGAAGTACACAATATATGTGTTTAAAAATGCAAATCTGTCTAAGGTGCAACAAATCACTTGAGCTCTAGTTTTACATTTGAGTTTCAGCACGCATTCCTCAGTCACCTGTTTTCTCTTAGCAGCACATGTCACAGAGTGAGTGAAGATAAACCCAGCTGCTTTTCGTATTCATTTCAAGCAGCACTTACCATCCCCTTTTAACTGCAGCCAGCCTTCAACTCCAGGCTCTCAAATCACGAGGGGCTGATATGAATATAAACAATTTGTAGTATAGCTGACCATGCCTTGGGGTATTGGCATATTCAACGAAAGTGTCTAATCCTTCCTCGTTGATGTAAAAGGACATTACAGACTTATTGCAGCTCAACTGGACAGGTAAATTTCTCAGCATGTGTTGCATTCAGAGGACCTACAAAGCAGCCAAAGAAGTAGACTGCAGTGCTGTTCTGTCTTCTACAGGAGCAATCTGTCCTTGACTCAAAGATGGTATTGTATTCGGCCCGCAGTGCCATGGAAAGCCCCACTCCCTCCTCTTCTGCCCTGCACAATGAAACAAGGGTCAGCCTGTCTTTCCTCCACTGTGTTTTTGATTCACTTCTCGTTTAGGAAAATGTTGTATCGCCTTTGACCTCCAACGGTGACCTTTTAAACCCATGAGCCCCACCTACAGAATCCTCTAAGACTAGGTTTTAAGATAACTGATGCTTCACCAGGGCTGCAGCCACTGTAGCCACCTCAGAGGACATAGGTCACGTCCTCAGGCCACAAGAATCAAGGGAAGGTTACTGACACAAACATTACACAGGTTGTTTAACGCTGATCCTCATATGTTTTAGACAAAACTAATTATTATAGTGATTAGTATTCTCCAATCAAATAACTCTTCATAAGAGATAAGACTATGACTAACATTTAGAATAATAATAAAATGCAACATTTACTAAAGTAAAGCAGGATAGCTATTATGAATTATCATACATTATTATTACTGCAGATGCATTAACATATAAACATCATGTTAATGTTGCTATTGGAGGATTTAGAACTAATTTAAGACTTACTATAAGCTCCTTGGCAGTATCATATAATCCAATCATGTTTTGGATTACATTTTAAAATTGCAGTGTAACTTTCAGCACTTTAAGACAGAAGGTTTCACTATGCTCGGCCTTTATGAAATGTCAGAATATATGTCAATAACCAAACCTACTAGTATTTCAGGCTGGTAATTGTGGAGGTCAGATCTTACCAGAGGTCATCATTGTTAATTAATAGAAACCAGTAAATGAAGCTCCTGTCACATATGATACAGGAGTAAAACTATAATATGATAATTTACTATACTATAAAACTACAATACAATCATTTGTATTTGCCACCGAAATGTAATGTTGAGTTTTAAGTAGCTGATTTCCCCCATTAGGTTTTATTGGTTGGTGTTTTTAAATTCAGGCTGGTAACTTGTGGCAGAAGTACTCACATATGCTACTTTGTACTTGGTATATTACTTTAATATGTGCTACGTCTGTGTATTTTCAATAATATCTTTATTTTATATTCATATGAGGAAGAAATTATAATAACGAAGCTATCAAATAAATGCAGTTGAGTAGAAAGTACATTCCCCTTTAAAATGTAAAAGGATATCGTAAAATAAAATATTTAAGTATTAAACTTTAAGTAAATGTACTTAGTTACTTTTTACCAGAGACTAAAGAGAGTGTATGAAGTTAAGATAAAATCAGGTTGGAGCTGTCAGTGAACTTCCTACTGGTCCCTTTGTCCCTCCACAGCAACACCACCACCTCCACCACCGCCACCGCTCCTCGCCTCCTCCCTCTGTGTTGATATCACAGCCCGGAGAGGTTTGAATCCAGTCTGGCCCCAGACGTCGCCATGCTGAGCTGAGAGGCTGACAAACCAAACTGTATCACGCTGCAGCTCCAACACTCATCTCCGTACGCACCGGAACAAAGAGGAAAACTTCTCCACGGTGAGTACCAGTCCTTTTTACCCCAGTGCAGACTTTAATTGTCGCTTGTATTTAACCGGTGGCAGCCTCGAAGTGCTGCGTTATTTCAGCCTGCGCCCCGCTGCTCGTACTCATGCGTGCTGTCGCGGACTGCAACAAGCTGAGCTGCACTTGTTGCTCTGCAGCTGAAACTCCAACTGAGATCCAAAGAAGGAAAAACACTTGGTTGTAGTTTTGTTTTTGAGCCGTTCCGCTTTCTTTACGGCGCAACAACTTTAAAATTACTTACTCACGACGTTTTCGAAGTTGCCGTGGGAAAAAAAAAAAGATGTTAGCGGACAAACGTTGCGCTAGTCCACACGCCGCTGTCACTGACTTGAAAATCCGCACAATACCTCCTGAATTCAATAAAACCTGTCCACTGGCTGTGCTCATACAAATATTTTTGAAGATTAAACTCCCCGAGAGCTTTAAAAACGCCGTTGTGGCACCCGGAGGTCATTCAGGGGGTTTCTACTCTTGGCATGCATAAATCAAGGGTGCGCTTTCTCTGCAGCAACAAAAGACCTTTATTGACAGGACTGAGGCGCATAACCGCAGTTTATATGAGGACTGGCATATAAATCCAGCATCCAGCTGCCATCATGTGAAATAAAAACATGCATCACGCATTTTTGTCTCTGGAGATGAGATCCTAAGAAACTGGTGCCAAGACAGGAGGCCAGTCCAGTGCAGCTGGGGCTCATCAGTGCACAGTCATAAACCTTTCACCTGCCTGCACGTCTGCTTGGTGTGGACTGGAAGGAGTACTAAGAAATTTATGGAGCTGCTTTCTGACTCATAGTGTGACCTCTGGTCTGCCTAACTAAGTCCTGCGTCTTTGCGACTCTGACTCCTGGTGCTTCTCTTGACCTTCAGCTCTGATGGGTTAGGGTTCTTCTGTGCAGACTCCACTTCATGGTGATGACTTCAGGTGTCTTATTTTGTTTAGATATCTGTCCAAGACCCAAAGATATTGAGTTGAAAATAAAGAGTTTTCACATGGGAGAAGCTGGAAACATGAAATGAAACATGAAAAATTACTTGATTGTCACTTTATCTCATGGCAACTGACTAACCATTAACTCTAAATGGACAACTTGTTTACGTAACTTCTCAAACAGACGTTTGCCAATGTTTTATGGTTCTAGCTTCTAAGAGTAAGAACAGGAAACTAATTCTTTACTTTAAAAATATTTGTAGGCTAAATGATGGATAACTTGAAACTGTTAGCTGCAGCCATATTCCTTACGCTCAGCAGAGTTTGGAATTTCGTTTTTTCTTATATGCAACTGGGCTGTGACAGCCCTTCCCTCGTGGCCTCAATAAATAATTCTTCTGCCTCATCGAGTTTGACTCCACAGGTCCTCTGCTGGGTCACATCGGGCACTGGGGCAGCCACCCGGATCTTGTCAATATGATGGGCTAGCTGGCGCTTCACTGGCACCCGGGCACGCCAGAATCATGTCAGCCAGACCCTCAGGGGGGCCCGGCGAACTAGCAGAACAGGATATTGCTGTGTGATCATTCACCAGCAGCAGACAAATCATTAAACCACTGGCTGCGTGCTGCTGAGCACTTTGAGCATTTTTGTCTGTTGCACTGACTTTCCCTCAGGCTAGAGTTTGTTTGTGAAGTTGTCATTGCTTCTTGCAGGATTTGCTTTTGAAAGATGATTTATTTCGCTTGATTTAATATTTGGTGTTAAAAAAAAAAAAAGGCAAGTTACAGACACTGGAAGTTGAATGTAGCTCTTTCCTCCTCAATCTTGAAGATAAACTGATCTTGATTTGATTATTTTTTTAAAGCTGTTTTTAATGGGAGAAAATCTTTGCACATAAAAAGCTTTACTCTGACTTGGCCATTATAGAAAAGATAATTAGTCTGTTTCAACACATGTGAGTGTGTGTGATTTGTTTGAATTCTGTTTAAACTGATGTGAGTTTAAGCTGTTCTGTTTTTTCTCTATATTTATTGGAATCACAGGATTTACATGTGCTAAATGAAATTATGCAGAATGCTGTTTATCAATTATAACTGCACCTAAGCACGCAACTCCATCTTTAGAGCCCTCCTTTTATCAATAATCAATTTAAAATGGGTGGGAAATAGGCACTAAGTCAGGAAGTATGTGTCTGAAAGAGAGCTTTGTTTGAAATGTGAACGTTGTGCAGAAATGGCATTTGTTTTGGATGTCAGGCGTTATTTTCTTGGATGCCTTTTTTTGAGTTTCAGACCAAGCTCTGGCTGTTTGTCAGATTTCTCTCTTGTAAAAAGTTGGAACATTGAAATAGTTTTTTTTACTGGACCGTTTCCAGTGTTGCATATAAGGAGTTTGCATTAAGCTCACATACCCCCTCTCCAAATGCAATTATTTGATGGCTTCAAAGGAGCCCCCGTTTCAAGACACGTCACGTTTTTTCACATACATACAGTGGCTGTCATGTAATTGAATAAACTCTTAATGGGTTTGATAGTGACCATTCATGAACCTCCAGGGGCTTTTGTTCTCATCCCATCCACTGAGTTTGATCGTCAGCCTCCTCGGCAGCGGTAAAGGTTGGAATATTTGCAAAAGATCTGGGCAGTAGCACTTCACCTCCTGCTGTGGAGGTCACTGTAAAAGGTGTTAAGTCTCTGACACAGTCACATGCAACCCCCTGATGCACGCCTACCAACTCCCTCCCACTCATTAGCAATCTTATTATCAAGATTCTCCTGGCAGTGGACTCAGCAAATTAGCTCTCCCCACTTTAATTTAAAATCACACGCCCTGCACACTGAAAGATGTAACGCGATGTACATTACAACAGCAGTGACCTTTCATACAAGCCTATTGGATGTCACGGTTTCAGGAAGTGAGGTCGGCGAGTTTGATTTGCAGCAGCCTCATTGTTGTGGTCCTGCAGGAGTTAAAGGGTGGAGGTCAGGGGCCAGTCTGTGGTGCTCTGATGTTGAGGTGTGCTGTGCTGGCTTAAAGCAGACATCTAAGGCAACCCCCACCTTCTTTTGAAACATACAACCCCCTCCTGCCACACCCTAGTACCCCAACACCCCCAGGCTGGAATAATTTTCTATTGGGAAAATAGAAGAGCATCTGGCTCTGTATCAGCAGCATGTTCAGGCACTTTGTGTCTGCCTGTGGGATACTGAACATACATAATGCATTCCAGTGATGCCTCAGCAAAACTGTCTCCTGATTGAATGATGCTTTCAAAACAGCTGATACATTGATGCACACTAAATGTTAGGCTTGGTTTCCTGTTTTTCGTTCCGTGTGATAGAGAATAATTAAGGTACAACAGTCCACACCCTGAAAGGCTCAGTTGCATTAATTGTTTCCAGCATAGCATTCATTTATTTGTTTGAAAGTGCATTAGTGAAAACTGTGCAGGAAATCCGAAGATCCCCAAGATGCTGCACCTACAAGCTATGAACAATATTGCTGAAAGTGCAGGGAGCTTACCGATGGGTTGTTGCTATTGATAGCTTACTTCATGTTTTGACAAGGTTCCCAGAGTTGTGTTGCTGAGAGCAGGGAGCTGGAAGGGAATGAAGAGCTAGGCTACATACAGTACATTCTGTTACTGTGCAGGATATTGCTATCTGACACAACTGAATACACAGAGAAAGTGTTGTTGGTTCGACTTCATCTGTGATGAAGCGGTTCAGTGGTTGCAAACTCAGCAGCATTTGTTTGTGGAAGATATTTGGGATTAAATTTGTGTAGTGTTTGCATAGTGAAAAGGAAGTCCAGACATCAGTGTATGCAAATTGTCTTTACAGTTAACATGTGTGTGAGTGTGCAGTTTGCATCACCATACAGTGCTGAGGTGGAGCAGCAGCTGGACCTTCAGTCTCCATTCATTCCTTAAAGGAGAGGGGAAAAAAACATCGCCTCAACAATAGACACACTCTCACAGACGCACATGCACACTGCCTTAACCTCAACCCCCTCCCCCCTTCTTTCCTTCCCTCACCCACCACCCCAAATTCCCCCTCCCCCTCCTCAGCAATTGTGTGCATTGACGCTTTCCAGAGGCGCAACCTCTGTGCTGTCGCTCTCCACTTGCGAGCAGCGTTTTTACCACTGCGACAGGGGAAAGGCGGGATCTGCCTGCTGTTGTTACACACTCAGATGGAGACGCTTTGCCAGTGTCATGCATTGATGTGAAATAGCCCTTTAATTCAAGCACTATCTCTCCACCCTTTGCAGCCTCTTGTGCCT